>CAUYRB010044077.1:0-91967 GCA_963574695.1 Propithecus perrieri
TAAGCCCATTATCCAAAGTGAGGCACCACAAGAGCAGAAGAACGGGCTCCACTTGTACTCGCCATCAAATTGGTACTAACTGATCAACACTAGGGTGATCACATGGCAGAAATACTCTCTAGGGATTAGGGGGATGGGGGGGTAAATCCACAACTAAAGGACATGGGGAGCACCGTAGGGAGGGAAGGGCATGCCTTTAACTCGCACTTGGGTGAGGCAAAGACGTAAAGTGTAACCATAATGTTTGTACCCTCACAATACCCTGGAATAAAAAAAAAGATATAAATTCTTTCACTAGGATTTTATTACCAGGTCCTAACATTAAACCTGCATATTGAATAGTATTAAATGGGAGATAAAACTGGCTTGTTTGAATTTCTGGTATTGTTGTCACATCTTTTCTCTGCTACTACATCCCTAATAGAATTTATGAAAATGAAAATTTCTGTAAGTTGAAAATCATTTTTTGGATGTCAATTTCACTTGCCTTCCACAGGGTCAGTTTGCCAAGGTGGCTTTGACTGCCTGATCTTGGGATAAGTGTCTACTCTGTGGATGCCTGATGTGTGTGTAAGAGGTAGCCAAGCTCCTGTGACTGGTGCATACAGCAGAATCACAAAGTATTGTTGATAGACATTTTCCCAAAGAAGAATGTTCAGTCTTCTCAAACTGAATTAAGAGGTCAAACTCACTCTTGGTGTAATGTCACTTCTTGACAACCCCAGGCAGAATAGGTTACTCTCTTCTCTGTGTGCATAGTGCTTTAGAAAGACCTTACTGGATATTACATTCTTTTAATTCATTTATTCACCAAGTATTTATTGAGAGCCAACAATGTGCGAACATTGCGCTTAGCACTAGATACATGGTAGTGAAGCAAATACACACAATCCTTTCTCTCTTCCAGCTTGTGGACTGAAATCTTACTTGCTTGTCCTTCCTTTGAAGGAGAAAAAGAGAGTTAAACTCTTCCTGTTCGAGTGTCTAAGAGTGACTCCCACATTGTATATGCTAAATGTATATCTTCCTTATTAATAAATAAATAAATGAACTTATATACGTAACATAAGTCTACATTTTAGGTGGTGGAACATATTTTAAATGATGATATTGAAAACAAAATCATTTAGATTTTTTTTCATTTGTCTTTCCTGAATTCAGGTTTGCCCTTAGTGATTGATAATTTATTGTTAAAGAATACACAAAAACTTCATGTAAGATCTAAAAAATATGTAATATTTTTCTTTAAAGTTTTCCACATAGATTTATTAAAAATACCCAGATCCAGCTTTGCTTTTTTGATAGGAATGTCCATACATTATTGCTATTTGTTTTATCAACACAAAAAATACAATAGGGTGATCAGGAATGATTTGTTAAATTAATTAATGAAAGCCATCATTTTTAATGATACTGGTAATTACTTTTAGAGTGAGAGAGATCTGAACTTAGGTAATATTAAAGAGAATGAGAATATTGGAATAAATTATGTAGAAATATGCGGGATTGCACATTTTGGCAGAACAAGTGAAAAAAGGAAAATGCATGAAAGAAGTTGAGAAAAATCTGAAGTTTATACAGGCCTTTAAAAGAAATTGAAAGGCAAAATAAGATTGCCTTCAAAATGTTTAATGCTGAAATGATTACTTCACATATTTTGACTTGAAAAAGAACACATACCCCAAAGCAAGTGGTAAAGAACTATCTTAGATCCTCATTCCTCAAACAAATAAATCATCAGGTCAGATCAGATTGTTTTGTGTTTCTTCTCCTTAAACTAAGTGTGTGTGTGTGTGTGTGTGTGTGTGTGTGTGTGTGTGTTTGTGTATAGCTAACCTAGAACATCTCTTTCAAGGGTAGCCTTGATTCTGCTCTGTTTCATCTTGATAGAATTTTCTCATTTTGATTAGTTTTAGTTGATTCTACCATGAGAGGGGGAAAGAAAACATTTGCACAAATAAACTTCTAGTAAAATAACATAATGAGCAATATTTTTGAGCCAAAAATAATTAACTATCTGACCCTGTGGGCAACATGTTTCATTCTTTGCTTTTGTTGAGAGGAAAACATAAATTATTCACTAAAGAATTAAAAACCCTTTCATTGTTTTCAGCCTCTAATTTATTTCCCTCTGATTATCTCTGGATATTCTGTTGAGGCTGAAGAACTTCTGAGCATTTATCTATATTACTAGGAGTGAGTTTATGAGAGTAAGAATATAACAAAGTGTGTTGCAAAATTTAATGAATAAATTAAAAAACTAAAAACCTTTATTTTTTCTTTTAAAATAAAAATAGCAATTGAAGGAAAAGTGTAGGAACTCAGTCTGTGATACACAAATAATTATTTTCTTGTGAATATTTTAAGCAGGAATTTTACATTTAAAATATTTATTTGGTTGTTTTCTATATTTAAAATAAATAAGTAATATCTTTTGTAGGTATTTCTGCAAATTGTTTACTGATGTCTGTACTGAAAATTTAAAATGCCAAAGTGCCCAGTAAAACATTCACTCATTCATTTATCAAACTTTTATTGCATCCTTGTTATGTATCAAACACTATGGTCAGAGCTAAGGAATAAAAATTTAGAAAAGAAATTGCTTGTGTTGTCAAGGAATTATATTTAGTAGCAGAGTCAAAATATGTGCATGCATAACTATAAAATAAAGCAGGAATATTTCTGACAAGCATGAAAAAATAATACTCTGCATTCAGCCTATTTGAAAAAAGTTGAAATTATATTTAAAACATATAGATAATTTTAGAGAATAATAGACATTCCTGTTTACATCATCTTGATTTAACAAATGTTGACATTTTGACTTATTTACTAGAGATCTTGTTATCTTTTGAAATAAACACAATGCTACATAAACTATTGAAGATCATTCCCTCATCCTATTCTGCTCTGGTCTTCCCCCCAGAGGTAACTGCTCTCCTGAGGGTGGTATGTGACCTCTCCCACCATGTTTTGATATATTTATTACATAATCATAGTCTAACAAAATATACAGTTTTATGTATTTTAAAATTTAATATGAATGCTGCATTTGTGTACTGTTTGCATAATTTATCCTAGAATATAATTCTTTCAACCAAGTTTTCCATTCTTCCTGAATTTTATATTCTAGTCAATATATTTTAAGTAAATTACACTCTTCCTATTCAACAAGGATACACTCCTGTTGCTTGCACCTGGGAACATGCCTGACACAACTTACTAACAGGCAAATACTGTTCTAAACTTTGTCATTTAGTTCTCATGATGAACCTGTAAGTAAGATGGTATTATCATTTTCATTTTGGCAAAGAGAATCTTGACAAACAGAAGCATTTTCGCCTGAAGTTACAAAACTAGTAAGTAACTGAGCAGCTTTTGAACTTAAAAACTATAGTTTCAGAACCCAGGATCCTCACTCATTTGATTACTAATCAGGTTAAGCAGCTTTACATTTATCAAGCTTCGGATTTGCTTTTATGTAGCCTGCCAATTCACATCTTTTGCTCTTTTATTATATTGGCATATTCATAATTTTCTCATTTACTTACAAGTTCTTCCTATGGAGATTAAGCCATTGACAACTATTATCATTAAAGTATGTTTTCCCAACATGAGAATTATCCTTTAAATTTACTTTAATGACTTCTATTCTACAGAATATTATATTTTTAAAATAATGAAAGACGTAAATTATTTCCTTTTTTGTTAGTGCTTTTTGTGTCATGTTTAGGAAACATTACCCTATATTTCCTATGCAATTGAGAACTGCCCTAATATTTTCTAGGCAAACACATAAACATATTCTTTTTTTTTTTTAATTTTTTTTTTTTTGCTTTTTACTTTTTTATGTTTAATTTATCTGAAATTTATTTTTATGTGGCCAGAGGCAAGGATCTAAGTGTTTTTCCATATGAATTCATAACCGAATAGTGATGAGTAGGTTATTTACAGGTTCTGTATTCAAGTCCTTTGGTAAATATGTGTATCACTGAGTCAGCATCATACCATTTTAATTATTATTGGTTAAAATATTTCCAGATATTTCAAAAGGCAAATTCTGCTTATTTTTCTTCATAGGAATTGTCTTGTAAAATATTTTTTAGACTTTTAATCTCTCATAACAACTTTAAGGACAAAATTTCACATTGTTTTCCTGAGGACTACACATCATTTTATTAGATTTATTTCTAAGTACATTTTTTGTTGTTGTTGCAATCATAAACTTCATAAATTTTGTTTTTATATTTTGTCTGATTGGATTTTACTGATGTAAGAAACCTGTTATTTTGTGCATTGGTCATGAATCTGTGAAATTGCCAATAACTTCTTAATTCCAACAGACAGCCTGTACATTCCTTTAGTGTTCAGCATGAACAATGACATTGATGGAAAATGTGGCAATCTTCCTTCTTTTCTAATTCTAACAATTTTTTTCTCCTTTTGATTTATTGCATTTTGTAAGAATTGAAATATAATTTGTTGTAAACATGGTGATAGCAGGTGGTATTGTATTTTGACTGACCTAAAGAGATGCTTCTAACATTATCATTAATATGATTTTTACTGTTTTTTTTTCTTTTAATTTTTGTCTGAGAGGTAGGTGAAAATTCTTTATCAGGTCAAGAAATTGCATTTTATTCCTACTATTTGATTTTTTAACACAAGTGATTGCTAATATTATCAAAATCACCTTCTCAACATTTTATACCAAAGCATACAAAAATTATTAATTAATCTACATCGAGACATATTGGTACATACCTAGAAATTGGATACACCTAGAAATTACAGATCACGAAAGGCAAATAGAAAATCATAAGGCAGCCTATGAGGAAAAGTTGAATTGCCCACTTAAGAATGCCAACACAAACAGCACAGCTAACTTTAAACATAACAATTCAGAAGCAAAAGTATGATACCTAAAGGGGGTTATAAGAAAAAACTACAATATAGATTCAGTGGATCTAAACAGAATTTCATAAAATGAAGGCAAATGATTCCAAAAGAACAGTTTATAACAGATCTCAAGTAAAGGAATCTTAAAATAATACGTTTAGGATGAAGATCCCAAAAGATCAATTTGAGATGCAAGAAGAAATGTAGCACAAAGAAATCATTAAAATACTATGTAAAGGTAAATCCAAATAAATACTTTTTGGTATAACATAAGAGCAATGTTAATAATAATAATATATGGTAATAATAATCATCACTAGTATTTGAGGACATTAAATCCATACAATTAAAGTAAAGGGAAATAACAAATTAATTTGGAGGAAGGAATCAAAATTAAAGCATTCTAAGTTATTATTTGGAAGGAAGTCTAAGATATAACTTTATACTTTGATACATATACATTTTATATTTCTAATAATGATCACTGTTAGAAAAGAGTAAATGAGTGAACTTCCAAGCCAATAGAGGGGAAATTTTGAGTATCAAAATCAGATTTAAAATTGCAAATAATCAGTTAATTAAAATATAGAAGACAATATTTTTAAAAGCCCCAAGAAAGAGTGGGGCAAATAAAAAGCAATAAAATGAAGGAAATGCATAATTTTAAAATAACACTTAAATATGTCATTCAATATAATAAACATAAACAAATTAACACATAAAAATGGGTTATCAAAAACTCTAAAAATCAAAAAGATGGGGCTTTTCTTTGACCATAGGTGATAATGTCACAAAGTGAACTATGTTAATTAATGTGAACCATCTGCATCTAACTTAAACAAATAAATAAGAAAAAGTTTCTCATTCCTCTTTTCTTTCCCTTTCCATTTCCTTCTGTACAATTCAGTCTTGAAGCTGTTAGATTGCACAGGTCAGGAATGGCAGGAAGGGGCTATGGTGGGATAAGGAAGGTGTCCATGCAGGAGTTTACCTAACACAGACTATTAAGGCCCAAGTGTAGAAAGGAGGGTAGCCACGCAGCTTGCGTGTGTGTGGCAGGGTGGTAGGGGGGAATGCATAGCAGGTAAGCAGGGTGTTAGAAGCTGCTAAGTGTGACCAAGGTGTCCATGAGCAGGAACCAACTGGTATAGAGCATCAGAGCTCCAACAGGGTGGGGAAAGGCATTCCTGCAGGGAATGCCCTCACACGGTCTCTCAGAGCCTAGCAGGGTGAGGCGGACGCCAAATGGGAGAGGTGAACGCCAAATAGGAGAGGTGAGCTTGCCTGAGCTTTCAGAGTCTGAGCCGGTGGGCCAGGTGTCCACGCAGATGACTGGCCTGCGGTGGGTTGTCAGAGCCAGAGCAGGTCAAGCAAGTGGACTCATGAAAGTAGTGGTTCAGCATAGATTGTGGAAACACTAGTGTGGTGGAGTGGGTGTTTCCTGGGGAGGAAATGGTAGTAGCAATGGCACATTGGTTAAATATAGCCAATAAATTTTTAAAAATTAAAGATAATTAAGAAAAACATAAACTAAAATCAACCTTGTAATAGGGGCTTGGAATTGGAGACCATGGTATAAATGTTTCAACACAAAGAAATAGATCCTGAAATATTCCCAGCTCTCTTCACTAGGAAGGCCTGGGAGCAGTGATATGCTCACAACAATAAATACACGTACTACCCAAATTAAGATTAGTCTGGACTCTCACTACGTCAGAAAGCCTGGAAGTGCTCAAAGAATAATGGGGACATAAAAAAGCACACAGAAGGCAGCATGAAAAGGTTCCAACTTGCCAAAACTGGGCCAAGATGAGAATCAAAATAAATAGTAACAGTAGTGGATTATAACCTATAACCTGCTGAAGAGAATAGGATATGGATCATGCATCTATGTTGATAAAGATTAATAAATACCTAAAACAAGACTTTGGGATGAGTCACGGATATTCACATAGCATCAGCCTCCTCACAAAATGCTTATTAATTATAAATGGAGAACAAAAATTGCTTTATAATTGAGAAGCTTCACAGACACTATCTCAAGTGAACAAAGTGAATATATTGGCAATGAGCAAAATAGAATTGTATGTCACCTGAGGCGGTGCAACACCAGGAACATGGTCTCACTGTCATGATATTCTTAATAACATATACACATGAGGAACATCAGACAATTTTAAATTAGGAGATAGCCTACACAATTAAATCGCTGGAATATTCGAAACTGTCAAGGTCATTGAAGTCTATGAAAGATTGAGGAATTGCTCTGGAGTGAAAGAGACAAGAGACGCGTGGCCATTAAAGGCAATGTGGGATTCTGAACATTCTGGGGACAGTTAGTGAAACTGGAATGGAGGCTGAGGATTTTTGGTAGTGAGGCAAAATGTTGCTTTTCTGCTTGTACAGTATAGTAGTCACGTAGGAGAATGTCCCTGCTTGCAGGAAAGAGGCACTAAAATATTAGGAAGTGACAGAGTATCTGGTTGGCTACTTATCCTAAAAATGATTCAGAAAAAGAAAATTCTATGTATTATACTTACAATGATTCTGTAAAGCAAAAAATACATGAATTTAGGACCAACTCTAGCCTACCTGGCTCATTTTTATGAATTTTCATCCCAGGGTACACGCATGTTTCCCAAATGGCCAAGCCTATCAGAGATTTGGGTGGGTTTCAGCCCTCACAGGTCCCATTTGGTCTGACCCTTTTTACAGTTCATAAACTGTACATGTCATCCTCTTATTAAAAACAATGTTCCATGTGAAATATTTTATGCAGAAACAGAGATCTATAGTAATTTCTTTGAAAGAAAATATAATTTTTAAAATCACTTCAAACATTTTCATTTACCTGTAAGACTTTGGTTTATTTAAATGAGATTCTCAAATATTAAAGTAAAGAATACAAATTATACTGGAGTCATTTATCTTCAAAGAATATGTGTAGGAAAGAAAAGTTCCTATTAGAAATATTAACAGTATTCTGTTTGCCTTGCCTTTGATTTGTTCAAATACAATTAATTATAAATATAAATTATATATACAGTTCAGAAACAAAGTGTTTAATAATTTAAGGATTAACTGTGAGTCAAAATAATTTGTTTAGTCTCACAATAATAATTTAATTGCAAGTTGTTCAGAGAAGTGTACACAACACACAATAAATATTTATTATGTGTTGAATGAGATAAAGAATATCAAAGAATTTAACAGTTTGTCAAACATTTGTGCATTAATAGCTTTTATTATTTGCTTAAGCATAGAGTTAATTTGAGATAAAATAATTAAAACCTAACACAAACTCTATTTCTGAATTTTTGGTTTTCTAGATGCTAGCTATGGGGTGATTTTATCATGAAATTAAGTATGAATTAGAAGGGCTCAAATTTGCTTTTTCTTCCCGACACCCTGAATAGACTGTGAATTCCTAGAAAGGGTATATCTTGCATTAAAGACTAATCAACCCTACAAGGCTCTATAAAATTAACCCTATTGGCATTATCCATTCAGTATTTTAATTGTCCCTGTAATTCTTGATCTTCTGACCTCATTGACATTTTATTGTAATTGGAAATTAAAATGCCTAAGACTGTAGCCTAAAGGGAAGTCATCAGCATTTACCCTGAGAAGCTTTACTATTTAGAATCCATCACAACATTCTGGCTTCTTTGAGGTGTTCCTTCTTCTGGGTATTTTTAAGGTCAATATTTCTCAGTGTGACTCTCTCACAATCTCCATAAGGTTCAGCCATGGAGTCGTGAGAGATGTTTTCACCATTATTGATGTTAAAATGATAATTAGGGATCTTCTCTTTTTATCACTCAAGTAAAATGTATAAATCCCAAATTTACCAAAGTGCAAATTTACCAAAGTGGTTTTATCTTCATTAGGTAGATTTTTAATATGTCCTTAATTATTTGGGGCATAAATTCATAGAGGAGCAATTACTGTATCAGAGCATTAAGACTTTTAAGACTATTGCATAATTTCCATCCAGAAGATTGTAACAATTAAATTTTTATCAGTGAAGAATCAGAGAGTTTATTTATTTCATAATGTTGTCAACATACAATATTGTAATTTTCAAACTTTTCTATTTTAATAGATGAACAAAAATATCACTAAATGATTAATTTCAATGTCTCTCTTTATCCACAAAATTAGTTTTTATTTATTTATATTTTGCATATCCTTGTTGGAGATTTAAATTTCTTTTTTTCATTAAGTTTTGGTTATATTGTATGCCCTTTTCCTATCAAAATGTTGGACCTATCAAAATGTATATTCCTATCAAAATGTATATTCATAAGAATCCCTTACATAATTGTATACATACACATAAATATAATAAAACCATTTTCTCAGTGTGATATTTACCCTTTAATTACATTGTTATGGTAGTTTGTCCTGATGCACATATTTTATTTAATTTTCATTTTTATGGTCAAACTCTTTATGGTTTCTGACTATAGTATCAAGCCTAAAGAGGGCTTTCTTTACTTTCTGTTTACATAATATGTAACTTTTTGACTTCACATTTCTTCCATATGTAAACTATTACACTATAGAATATCAAGAAAGGTAAGTACTTATCTTAATCATTTATAGAATAATCTGTTCATTTATTCCTTTTTTGTTTCTCTATGTAGATTATGTCCTAGGCACGCTCATCCAATCCCATGTCTTTGAATAGCATCTGTAAAGTGATAGATCCCTAATTTACATTCCTAGTCCAACTCTTTCTTTCTGGTGCCAAACATATGTTCAAATGCCTTCTTGACATCTCCCCAATTAGATGTTTTATATACAAACTTGAAATGCCCCAAATTAAGCTCTTGATCATCCTCACCAAATTAAGGAAATTAATTTCCTACACAATGTGGGGGTCAGTATTAATTTCTTTATTGTCTACACCCAAAAAATCCAACCCAACAAGCTGTTTTGTCAATTCTGTCTTCAAGATTATATTTTGAATTTTCCCATTTTTGTTCGTATCCTCTATCTTCTGTCCTCATCCAAATCACCATCATCATTTACACAGATATTTCAAGGGAAATAGCCTCGCAAATAGTGTGTCTGCTTCTGCTATTGTCTCCATTATTGTCTTTTACATACAGAAGTCAGATTTTTTTGAAACACACATTGCTTGTTGTTATTCCCTTTTTGAAAATCTTTTTCTCGGATTGTCTTTCTTTTTTTTTTTCCTTTGCTTTTTTTTTTGTCGCTGTTGTTGTTCTTGTCTTTGTGTTAGTTTGGGTTCCTCCTGTAGGAAACTCAGGACAAAGATTCAAGTTCACAAAAGATGTTTTATTTTATTGTTGTTGTTTACGAGTACCAGAAACACTTGTAGATGAGTGGGGCCACGATACCAGAAACTTAAAGGAGTCAAGAAAATATGTATTAATAATCCAAAGACCAGCAAGAAAGCTAGAATATTATCCCATGGACTAACTTTAGGAAATACCAACTCTCTCACCCCACAAAATGAAGCAAACTGGTTACACACACACAGATATACACATTCACATATATGTTCCAAATTCCATTAGTCACTGGTTGAGGTTTGTTGATGTGTATTATTCTATATTCCTGTGGCCTGAAGAAAAAGTCCTCAGGCACAGAAATATCTTTACAGCCACTGGATGTCTGAGCACTTTAATATGGTAGGGCTCAAAACATATGGGCACTCACAATGCCCGCTACAGCCCTGCATAATCTAGTTTTTATATTTTTTCTATTCTTATCTCATACCACTCACCCTTAGTTTATTGTACTCCAGAAATACCAGTTTTTATTCTATGTTTTTATTCTAAATTTTTTCATCTCCTCTTCTCTTTTAACTTCTTATTCTTTAGGACTCAGATTATATGTCACCTCCTCAGAAAAGCCTTTTGGCATAAGTGTGAACAAGATTTATTCCACTGTTATCTTCTATTGTACACGTGAAGTTCATAGGATCAATGTACTATTGAGGTTGGTTGTTCTGAAAATTAATGGTTAGTCTAAAAACACAGGGCAATCCAGTCTCTCTGGCCATAATAATTGGGTTGAGAATAGATATGTGTGTACTAAAGAATTTGACCTTACCCAAAGACAGGGCTTCCCTTCGCCCTTGGCTTCCAGTAGATAATGTACATAATACATGATAGGAGTATTTTTGTTTAGGAAAGGGCTGACCTTCCCTAAACAGACAAAACACACAAGGCGACTGCTTTTCCCTCAATGAAAAAATAGGACATATAAAAGTTCAATTCTTGAGAGAAGAGAAAATAAATGAGGTACACTTCAAATTTGCTTAAGGTTTCTTCCTGGAGTATTTTCCTAATTATGATGTAAGGTGTACAGGTCCTATTAGATTAAGGAGCTATAATTTAGCTAAACAGACAGAGTTTCGATTTTTGAGCTAATGAAGTGACTGGATTTTCAGGGCAGGGAGTAAGGAGGAGGGAGATGTGCAGGTGCAGAGAAAGTCCAGAAGTTGACACAGGAATTCCCACAGGTCCTTGGCCAAGGGCTGGGCTATAAGTGAACAGGATGAAACTCTATGATGCCTACCAGAGAACAACTATTGCAAGAGGGAGGGCTCAGTAGAGATACAAGAAATTGATTTGGAGTTACAGCCATGCCAGACTACAGAGACTTTGCTGACTACCTTGGGCATTATGTTGAGTTCCAAGAAAAACCAGGCTTTAGGAGTAAGGGTCATGGCATAGGTATAAAATTGATATAAACCTACCATATCAAAGAAAAAAAAGCAAACTTGGCAGGATCAAAAGGAATCACCAGTGGTTTAATTTTCTGTCAGCATAAAACTCAATATATTTTAGAGGTAGACATGATAATCTAAACTTGCCTAAATATATCATAAATGGTTTCCAACATATAAGTAAATACTGGTAGAGATAAGAAGAAGCAAGAAATGGGACCCATAATAAAGAAAAAATGTCAATGGAAACACACCTCACAATAACGTTTTGTTATGAGAATGTCGGGTTTGGCAGTCTCCTTCTGTGTCCTCAGTTCTTGATGTGCTCTTGGCCAAAGAATGACCAGACACAGCAAAAGCAAGGCAAATGGGAAACAAAATTTATTGAGGGGGAGCAAGATAGGATTATAGAGCAAGAGCAAGATACAGGTTTACAGAGCAACATACATATGCCACAGATGATGACCGGGCCCCTTGTTATAGAAAAAGAGACCTTGGTTATGGTCTGGGTCTTGTTTTATGGTATCCATACAGGACCTCCCCGTGGTTCAGATGTCATCATGGAACCCCTTTGATGGGCAGTTGGGAGTTATATGACCTGAGTTTTACTACGCATGTGGATCTCCCATGAGCCTCTCTGAAAGCTCCTTTGGGGGTGGTGAGCTGCAATATAGATTTTAGCTAATAACATGGTAATTAGTCTTAGGTTGTCCTAAGTCACCTTCCAGACTCTATTGCACCTATGCTACTTGGCCGGTGGGCTAGAGAGTCTTCTGCACTCTTGCAGTTGGCACGGTAAGTTCTGACTGGTAGACTGGTAGGGTGTTTCCTCCTCCCCAGGTATGGAAGTCTCTGGGGACAGGATTAAGGTGGGACGGCACCAAGATGGGGGACCTGGGGCCCACACTTGTCCTTCTTCCCAGGTGGAGCAATTGCTCCAGGCAGCACCAAGGCAAGGCACCCACTTTCGTCCCTAGGAGACCCAGAATCCCTAGCTATCTACCTAATGAGAAGACAAGGGCTTTAAAACAACTTTTGTAAATATATTCAGGTTCTTAAAGGAAAATATACACATTGAAACATTAGGTAGATAGGGTCTGTGAATTTGTGATAGATAAATTGAACTTATTCTATCTGAAGAACAGAGAGAAAAACTTTAAAAAATATTGACAGCATAAAGGAACTGTGATATAATATGAGGTGGGTTTATATGTGTGATTGGAGCCAAGGAGAAGATGAGACAGGGAAAAAAAAAAAAACTTTGAAAAAATAATGAGAGAAATTCCTCAAATTTAGTTAAAAAAAAAAACAACAAAACTACAGATCCAGGAATATCAGACATTTTTAGATAAATGAGTGATGGTAATATTTATTGTCAGAGGTCCTTCCTTAAAAGAAATATTAAAAAACATTCTTTGGGCAGAAGGAAAATGATACAAAGTGTAACAGAAACTTGGCTCTATAGGAAAACAATGAGAGCATTGGATAGGAGATATGTATATGTATAATGCAAAATAATATGTTTTTTATTTTCTTTTAATTTCTTTAATAACAAATGATTGTATGGAGCAAAAAATAATAGAGTATTTGGGGGCTTATAACACATGTAAGAGTAAAGTATTTGAGAATAACAAAAAGCAAGAGTGTAAGTGAAATTATAATGTCTAACTTTCTCACAATTTATAGGAAATGATATATAATGTTGTTAGGGAGATCATTAGGATCTCTAGCTCCTCTCCAGACAAGGGTTCCCTGTTTTATGTTGTCTGGAGCAATTGCTCCACCTGGGAAGAAGGATAAGGATGGGCACTCCATTTTGGTGCTGCCCCACACTTAATCCTATCCCAAGAAACTGCTACACCTGGGGAAGGAAGGAAGGCTTTATCCATCTAGGAATTCTCCAGCCCAGGCATAATAAGATTTAGAAAGTGACCTAGAGTAACCTAAGGGTAATTAATATGCCCTTAGCTTGAAAGTGCATTGTGGTTCACGACCCAAGGTGGGCTTTCTTAGAGGGAACTCTTACAGGCAGATGGAATTTTGAGGACACCTGTTAATCATTGGATAACATCCTAAACCTCCCAGGATCTCTCCTCCAGACTGGGCTAATAAAAGGAAATAATCTGAGAAGTGAGGAAGTGAGTGGATCAGTGAGTGAGTGAGTTGGTCTGTCTTTCTCCACTCTGGAAACAGACCCGTTTTATCCTACAATAAAGAGCTGCTCTTGTGAAACTGCTCCCTGCCTGAGGTTACTCTGTCATATTGGACTTGCTGGTTATTTTTCCAAGAAAAGAGTCAAAGGACCAGGATAATAGTCTGGACTTGACACTTTGGTGTGTCATTCTTTGGCCAAGAGCACACCAAGAACAAAGGGCAGACTCCCACCCCAACATCTTTGGTGCTGAAACCCGGGATTCTGACAATGTTAGCTCTAAGTAGATTTTGGTAAGTTAAGGATGAATATTATAGTCTCTAGCACAACCACAAAAAAACAAACAAACAAAAAAACCAGATAATACAGGGGGAAAAATGAATAACTAAAATTATTTGATTAACCCAAAAGAGTCATCAGCCTGGATTAGAAGACACTGACTGTGGAATATTTAACATAATACTTGGACCTCTGCTTACTCAAATAGTAAGAAGGTGAAGCTATACAGATTCCAAAGAGGACATACTCTCTCACGCCCTTTCAGATGTAGCCAAGGAAGAGATTAGAGAAGGAAGGAACTCCTAGAGGGAAGAGCCATGTTCCACAGAGATCTAATCTCTGGTGAAGAACTAGATACTAACCAAGAAATATTCTCCACCCCCAGGATAAGAGTACCCAAAAATATCTGTCTAGGAGAAGTTCATAATTACTATGGACCAATGATTATTGGTGATTGCCAATTTTTTTTTTCAGATAGGAGGGTTTGTTGTAGCTAACTTGCCCATCTATCACTATCGTATGCCAGATATGTGGGTGGTATATAAATAGTATTGTTTAGATTGCAGGTCTCCAGAGCAAGAAGAGTTGCATCAGGAGATGATTGTCATGAGGTTCTGGATTTTATTCTGATGATTTGATTGAAAGGCACTTTGGGATTTTCTCCTTTTAAGGTTGAGCGAGAATATTTGTGTGCAGAAGGAAGGTAAGTAAATATCTGTGATGAAAAAGGTAGACTGTGACAGATTCAATTATTATTCAAAACTCACTCTCTGGTTAGGCTCACTGTTGAAGGATTATACTTTCTCCAGATTTAATATGAATTTCTTTGTCGGTAGCAGTCTGTGTGCCATTTCTAAGCAGGAGCTGGGAGGAATCACATCCCCGCTTCACCTTCTGCCATGAGAACAACATTGTCCCATATAAGAGCTTCATATTCAGCCTAGATCTTAGCGTGGAAAAGACCTGGAGCTGAGCTGCAGCTGGCCCACAGCCAACAAGTAACACTTGTGAGAAAGAATTCTGTTTTTACAAGGAGAAAGCCTTTATTATTGTTTGTTGTTACCGCAACAAAACCTATTGACATCTGACTAAACTTCAGATTCTATTACTTTTCAGCTCACTCCTGTCTGTGGCTTCTGATTTCACCAAGAAGCGAAGCTGAAGTATTTACGATAGCCTGCAGGGCTCTGCATAGTTTGCCTGATGTACCCTGCCCAATTCCCATTGTCCCCTAGGGTTGGAAACCATGCCCTTTTCTGGAATTTAAGGTGTGGAATTATTTAATCAACCGTTTGTTTATAAAAAAGAACAGTGTTTATAGGTAGATTTTATAATTATTAATATAAAAATAATAGTTGTTATATTTTGAAAATAAACAAGTTAGTGTTCTATAGTAGGTGGGTCTCAAAGCAAGAGAGAATAATCCCCCAAGGATATAGAAATAAGCTGTTTTCCTACATGTGTGATTTTGGCTACCCTATTCATTGACCCATGGATTCCTGATGAATGAGAGCAGAAACAGAAACAGCTTAGTGGAAGTTAGAAAAATGTTGTCACAGAACCATGGGGATTAGAAAAAGGCGCAAAGAGGCAAGATCTGGGGGTGTGGAGATGTAAAGCAGTATTGGCTGTGATGATTTAGGAAATAATGAATGTATTTTTAATATGTAAAAGGATATATAGGAAATATAGGTAAGGGAGCTATAATATTGTCAGAGAATCCACAAAATAGTCATAACTTAGAAGAAATCCTTATAATTCATATTATGGGAAACAAATAATAATTGTCAGCATTAAATAATTCACATTTATACTTTGTAAGCTTTATATATATGAAGGGAGGAGTAAAGAGGGAGGTTTAATTGCTCCTTTTTTTTTCTTTTGAGACAAAATTTCACTCTGTTGCCCTAGGTAAGAGTACCATGGCATCAGCCTAGCTCACTGCAACCTGAAACTTCTGGGTTCCAGTGATCCTCCTGCCTCAGCCTCCCCCGTAGCTGGGACTACAGGCATTTGCCACCACACCGGGCTAATTTTTCTATTTTTAGTAGAGACCGGGATCTCACACTTGCTCAGGCTGGTCTCCAACTCCTGGCCTCAAGCAATCCTCCTGCCTTGGCTTCTCAGAGTGCTGGAATTATAGGCGTGAGCCACGGTGCCCGGCCTATACTTTGTGAACTTTAATTCATTTTGAAATCAATTGCAGTGATTTATAATCACAGTGTACCTATGCGTTATAAAAATTTAAGTGCTCCCTCTAATTCTGCCTTAAAACTTCAGCTGAAGAATATTTATACATTTATAAATTGCTTAGAAATGAATACAAATATGTTTATTCTGTATTCAAGTGAAAACAAATATAGCAATAAATATTCCAAGCTTACTTACGTGGTGTTTAAGAGATGTGACTCTGAAGTTAGGAAGACCTGAGTTTGAATCTACGGCACTATAACTGTGGACAGATTAAACAATCTGAGTCTTAAATTTCTTATATTCTTCAAAAGGGATAATAATAGGGTTATTGTTTATAGTGTTATTGTGAGGATTAAATCAGATGCGATGTATATCATTCTAAGTGTAGTGCCTTGCACAGAATAAATTCTGAATTGACTTGTCACTATCGCTATTGTTATCAACTCTTTTGAACTCTACAGGGCTTTGTTTCTCTCTTTCTAGACCTGCCAAGATGATTGTAATTGAATTTGGCATCCTTCTCTTTTTTGTTACAGGTATTTTATTGTTTAATCTTGTCCCCTTTCTTTGGCTTTACCTCCCAACTACTTTGTACACATATACTCTAGCCATACTGGAAATATTTGGTATTTATTAAATCTCATTTAAATATTTTTATTCAAGTTTATTTTCCTACTTGAAGTCTTTTTTTTTCTTTTTGTCTTCCCCTCCCTGCTCTCCCCTCACATAACATAACTCATTCTGTTCAAGACTCAGGGACTCTCTAGATTAAGTTCCTTTCATGCATTTCCATAACCTCTCTGTCCCTCCATGTGCCCATCACTTACAATGCTGTGTTTCTTTGTGCCTCTATCAGTTTAAAACTTGATGCTTAGCAAGTGCTTGTCCTATTGACAAAGGCCCATTACTTGGTGTCGCCCAGTACATGTAGCCTCCTGCAACTGCTCCCCTCACTCAGAATGGGGGATCTACGCATCATTTTATGTGTTATCTTCCACATGGCCCCAGCCACAGCACAGATGGATAAGCTTGGGAAGGCATGTTTCACTTGGACCTGTGATTAGAAGAAAAAAAAAAAAATTGGCTATTCTCTCCAAATAGCTGGTTAGGTAATATATGAACCCAGGAGCTCTAAGCAACCATGTTATATCACACTGATGGGATAGCCAATGAAATTGGTCTACAGAAAGAGATAAAAGAACAGACACATGAAGAGAAGCTTATATGAGAACTGGAGCATACTGTTGGCCTACCTGGTTTCAGCACATTCCAAAGGCCAACCTGCATTTTGGTTATGGTCTTCGATTAGGCATCCTGACACCCCTATTAATAAAACCTTCCCTTTCACTTAATGTTGATGCAGGTGGCTTTTGTTAATTGCAATAACAAATAAAAAGCCATGGATATAAGTAGATTAAATAAATTAAAGGTGGTGGCAGGGTTAATGGGGAGATGTATGGAGAGGGATAACTGCACCACCGATGCAATCTCTTGATTTCCCAGTCCTGCCTAGTTCAGACCTGCACTCCAGGGAGTCCTGCACAATGTTTCTTCACCAGTGTAGGTTCCTACTGAACACAACATTTGGGGAGGTGGGGTTCTTATTATTTTCTTCATTAACTGTAAATTTGAATAATTCTAGGCCAAGAATTCATGTAGACCAGTAATTCCCACTTGATTATGCATCAGAATTTCTTGTGACATTTTTTAACCATAAAAATGTACGGTTACCTCCCCTACAGTTCTTACTTACTAGGTCTGGGAATCAATATTGCTGTAAAGCTGGAGAGCTGCTTCTGATAGTAGGAGAACTGCTATTCTAGACCAAACAGTTCTGTTCATAAAACTTCTTTTAATTTTGATATTCTGTTGTGACCAAACCCTCGGTATTTAACTTTCCTGTTCATTGCATCTCATCCTCTGTTTTTTACCATGAGGCAGATTTTCATAATTACTTTTATTTCTTTCAGGCCATTTTTCCAGCTCAAACTTCATTTTTCCTCTTAGCTTAGACATAATTTGTCATTTCGATAATTCTACTACTAACTTAACTGAAGTATCTACAACTCAGGTCTCAATTGCAAATCACCATTCATACTTCAGCCTTTTCTCATTTTGCATTTTCAATGTCAAGACCTGGGAATTTCTGACTTGTTCCATGCCTTATACATTGCTTTTGATTTCAGTTTTGATGAAGATGGTCACACAAGTCTATTCATTGTGACGAATACAAAATCTTATTGCTTAATGGATGCCAAGTCCTTAGTGCAGCTTGGAATTTTTTGATGCTTCATTTTCCTCCTTGTTGCATTCTCCTCTGAAACCAACTCCAGGTTTCTCTACTAACTCAACATTCTAAGTGGCTTTTGACCTCATTACATGACTTCATCACCTTCTTTACTGAGACAAAATTCAATCTCATGAAATTCCTTATTTTGACTTCTCTGTACCTCAAAGTCTCTCTTTATGTTTAGTTGACATTTTGTTTCTAGTTCTTATCTTATAGGAGGACCTGCTCCTTTTTTTTAAGAAGACTAACCTCTAGGTTTGTGTTCTTTATCTTATCTTCTCTGTCTCGGACTCCTATTGCATTAACTATTCTCCTTGCTGCATCTTTAATCTTTTGTTCTCCACTGGATTCCACCCCCCAACCCCCACCTTCAAATATGTTTTGGTCTTCCCATCCTTGCACAAAGGAGGTTGCTCCATAAATATTTAACGAAGTGATATTGAATTGAATTGAACTTAATTCCTCAAGCTCACAGAGTTACTAGTGGCAGATCCAAAAATTAAACCCAGGATTTCTGATTTTAGTTCAACATTCTTTCCAAAAGTGAAAAACATTTCTTGAAAGTGTATTTTAGAAATAACTACCTTCCAAAATTCAAATCCAGTGACTATATTTGTTGAAGTGTAAATGTTTAATTCACTAAAATATATTGTCTATTCATCAGTAAATACTATTGATCCTAATACAATATGATATCTGGTCATTAAAATCTCATGTTATACATTATACATGTAAATAATTAGTTGCAGAATTGGAAACATATTAGTCATGTATGATAGATAAACTAATTTGAAGGGCTTATTTTATGATATCATTTAAATGCTGTTATAGGTTAATTTAATACCAATGACTTTTTATTTATTACCGAATTGATTATTACTTAATAGCTTACCATGTTTATCTCTTGGAGATGCTTGAGGAACAGTCACTATTAATTTAAAATCAATTATAGTAGTTGAATAAAGAACCATTATCCTTTTTTCCTGTCTAGAAAATAAAGTCTTAGGACCAAAACAATGCATCACTTCTTAGAATTAAAATCTATTCTGAAAAAATTATGCCAGTCACACACATGCAGAACAAACCTCTGACCAGACATAATTCTATTATATTAATATATTGGTTAACTCTTCTTGGACTACTATAAACATAACAGGAGCCAGACTATGAATTACAAAATATATTCACATGACATAACCAGATGCCCAGCATTTTAATGTTATATAAAGGAGCATTCTCTCGAACGTATCTCAACTTCTTGTTTTTTGTTTACATAGGGTTACAATGCTTTCTTTTCTGAAATAATTTAATATAATTACATGATAGCAGATTTTAAGAGAAAGCACTTATATTTAGTAGATATAGAACCATATCCTCTCAAGCTGAAGCTCAGAATTTGGAATTTTGGCAGCTGTTTAGAAAGTTCCATGTCTAGAGATTATAGGTACTGTTTAGAATCTCTCAATACATTTTCATTAATTTGACTACCTTTTGCACATCTCAAGATTATATAAGAAAATAGTTTTAGACCATACTTCCTAAAAATAAGTGTACGTAATTTCCCCAACACCCAAAAACTTTGTCTGGATTGACTATAAAGTCATAGTTTTCATGTTTATGTAAACAAACTTTATTTTTTTTCTAATTCTAAGATTTTATCACACAGAATTTATATTAATTTTATAAGAATTATTAAAAATAAAGTTCAAGATGAATGAGGACTAAACTTATGTGTCTTTAGATTGCACATAATATCTGCCCATCTATATATAGCATTACTTTCAGTACTTGATACTTTTATCACCATACTAGAATATAGAGACAGGGTAAATGTGTATGCTGCTTATGACTTTGATATTAGAAGTGGATTATGAACCAATGGCTTGTACAAGACCACAATGGGTCTTAAATAGATTTAGCCAGGATATTTATATGTTTCATCAAGTCAACTGTAATATTTCCATTTTGTCACCAGGACAAGAAAGATTTATATAGGAAATCCATTAATGATAGTATATTCAGTCTTTGCAAAATGTACCATTAGAATATATATTAATTTTTTTCACTTTGGTCATTAAAATAATGATCCTGAATATTGTATCCCAGTGCATAATAAAACAGGATGCAGGTTTTATGGGAACATTCATTTCCTCCATCATCAGTGTCACCCTGCTAATGTTTACATCCTGTTTAGAAGGAAGGAAAAGGGCAAAAATGCCATTTACCCTCCATCTGACATTGTGGGACCTATTGCAGATATTTCAGTATCTCCTAATCACTACCTTGCAATTAGATGTAGAGAGAGAATGGGGGTTGGTAAAGGGAAGCAGTAGATCCTCAGAGAAACTGGGAGATTTTCCTGTAGGTGGTATGATTCTTATAGCTCTAAACTTCAAAGATTGTTTTCAATACATTGTGAATGCTCACTTATTCCTACTTAGTTTGTCATAGTCTCTTTATATCACAAAATATCTTAAGATCATCACTTTAATATTTTTAAATTATACATTTTATTTTAGTATAAAAACATTTAAAATTTTTAAAAACATCTTTGTCATTTTTGATACATTGTCCGCAATGTTATATGTATACTCTTTGGTTGTTCCATTCTTTGATTTGCACCGTTTTAGGCATTAAAAATAAAAAAGTGATGAGAAGATATTTCTTTCCACTCTACTCCTTATTCCCCATGCTTAAATAACACACGCACCTCCTTTTCTTGTGTGTGAGTGTTTTAATTTGTCAAGCTGGTTTCTGTCTCTTAGGCTTTTCCATTGTTATTGCCTCTGAAGGACCACACTTTTTCCACTGACCTTTTCTCATCATCTGGTTTCTGTTCAAATTTCTCCTTGTCTTTTATCTGGTTATTCTTTCTAACATTGCCTTTTCCACCCACCCTATCTTTGTGCCACTTATTAATATCTGACATTATTTTTACTTAGTGGCTTATTATCTTTCTCTCCCACTCTAACATGAGATCCCTGAGATAAAGACATTGCTTTTCATTCACTGCTGTATTTGCATTACCTAGACTATTTGTGGCTGCTACATTTTTGATATTCAAAATTTTTTTGACTCAATAAATAAGTGGATAATTGAATGATTCAATCAATGAATTAATATATGTTGTCTTGCCTTAATAAATTCACTGTCTAGTGAGCCTGTCAATTACTATTATCTGAAAATATTGTGGATATTACATTTATTTATTAATGGTACCATCTCAATCTCCTGCAAATGATTACTAGCTCCTATTGCTTCAACTGAAACTGGGATAAAGCAATGACATTCGCTGCCTTAAATGAATATCAGCATTTTCCAATCTTAGAAATACTAACACAAACTTAAGAGTAAAAGAAATATTTCAAAAGGAGGCAGTTATTGAATTTCTATTGGTTGATATTCTTTAATCTGATTCTTTTATTTCTATTCAACTTTTATATATAAATATGTAGTAATTTACATGGTTACATGGAGAAAGTAAACAATTGACAAAGGATGTAGCCAATTTTGAGTTGAAAATAATAATTTGCCAATTTATCTTTAATATTATGGATCATGAATATCAAAGCAGATTAATAAATTAGAGTGGTGCAATTGCCTTACATATCCAAAAGTTCAAATTTAAAAATAAATTGTCAAATATTGAATATATTGTTTAGTTCCTTTTACATAATAGGAATTAATAAGTGTTTTTAAAGAGAATGTAATAGTACCTTAAAATTCTCGACCCATTTATTTATGGAAGTCTAATCGTTGGCCCTGTTCACTAACTAGAGCAACATTGTCCAGTAAAACTAGCTGTGATCATGGAAAACTTCAAAAACCTGTGCTACTGACTATGGTAGCCACTACTCATATGTGGCTCTATATTACTTGCAATGTAGCTAATGTGACTGAGGAGCTGATTTTTTAATTTTGTTTAATTTTTACTAATTTTAATTTAAATATAAATGGTGATGTGTGGCTAGTGGCCACCATTTGGACATTGCAATGTTAATTATGAAGGATAATGATTTCTAACAGATTAAATAATATTTTTTACAAAGCTTCAGAGTTATCACAATGTTTTGGATGTAAACAACCTTTATTTTAATTAAAATCTTTTTATATGCTGCTGAGGCCCATGGAATACTTGGGTTACCACATTCTACTATGGCACATTTCTCATATAGGTTAAATGTGATACCCCCAATACATTTCCTTCCAAATCCAAGACTCTGCAATATTCTTAAAACTAATGTGAAACCTCCGTAGTTTAATGTATAATTCTTTTTATTATTTCCTTTGTGTTGATTTGGGAGAAGATGTTGGATTATAGGAAGGAAGCTAGTTCATAAATCTCCAAGGCCTATAAGTATCATATAGAGGCCTAAGTAAATCTTTTCTAGTTTCATTGATACATTCTTATCTCAGAACTATTATTCAAGTCACTTTATTTTAATATGATAAGGTAAAAGTGCAATAAAAAATGCAATGAAATTTAAAAAGTGTTTTGTAATACAATAAAGTAAAAACATTTCATGAACAAATAATATATAGTCCACGGTGTTATATTTGAATGGAAGTAATGCTCCTGTAATATATATACATAAATTGTAATAACACAGTTAACATCAACTGGGCTAAAGTAAACATATTTTTAGTTTATTTCATTTGAGCTTGAACTTTGAAGTCAAAATTACCACTGTTAGTGAGTTTTATATGTTACTTATTTAATTTCTTCATACGTTGCTAATAATTATACTTACCCAACAGAACGATTTTGAGGATTACATATTAAAAGTGTGTATCATGGTACTTGGCACATAATAGGCATGCAATAAATGTTACTTTTCATTTTTCTTATTTTTCCATAGTCATTATAGTCACCAGTAAGAGACCAAAGAAAGAAAGAGGGTTAAATTTTTTTTTTCCTTGTAAATTCTGGTAACTTCCTTGGAAAAACAGTGTACATAGATCTGTAGTTGTTACAGACAACAGAAAGAAGAATCTGCCATTTTAAGATAATAAGAATACAACTTACTAACTCTACTGAGATGTTACTTCTTTTAATAGCTACATTTGCCAAGTAAACTATGATTTTGAGGAAAAACAGTCACCTTTTAAATGCAAAATATGATTCACATTACAAAAATATCCCCAATAAGACTTATTTATATTTTCTAATGTCCACATATAGATGACAGAAGATGATGCAATCACCATATGCCTTTTTTCATAGAATATTATAGGGTAAAATGTTGGAATGGTGGAAAGAGCAAGAAACTAAAGGATGCTTGCATTTTCTGGTTTATGTCACTTTTACCTTAACATATTTTTCTGCATGTTCATTTCCTTTGTGTGCTTTTCTTTCTTAAAGAATAAAAGAAAAATCTGCCTCATGAAAATGCAGGAAAGTCATCTCACATAAAGACCATCTTTAAAATGCGCATTATTTATTTGACAGACTGTAATGGCTGTTTCAAGGATATTATGGGCTGTCACGTGAATATGTATTTTAGACTGAATACTACAGTACAAATACTGTGCTTGCATAAAGGACGGCAAAAATATAACCTAATGAAATGTCTTCTGAAGATTAGACAACATGGAAGGATATACTGGAAATGGAAAACCCAGTTGAGTTAAAATAGAAAAAGATCTTACAACCCAAATGATAACACAGGTCAACTTCTTGGGAGGTAAGGGAGTGGAAAAGGAAAAAAAAAAAAACATAACTTAACTTTGTAATGTAATTATATTTTCAACTCCTGATGCTAACATCCCTAAAATAGAGTTTTTTGAAATTTTGTATTTGATTGATATTGATAAATCATGAGTGTTTTAGAATTACATTACGCTGCTAAATTTCAGGCCCGGTTATTAGACTCAAGATTCTTAATATTTTAGAAAGCTTATTTTAATTTAGAATTAAATAGTTCATGACTCATCTAACACATTTTATGTGAATGTCTCTAATTTCTATGATTCTATATTAAAATTCAGTAACAGATATAAGGTATAAAAATCTTTACCTCAAAGAGCTTAGAGTCTAGAGGGAAGTTACAACCTGAGTATAGTTTACTATATAACATCGGGCTGACAACAATAAGGGCTGGCTGGGGCAGTGGCTCACTCCTGTAATCCCAGAACTTTGGGAAGCTGAATGGGGAGGCTCACTTGAAGCCTTGAAGTTTGAGATTAGCCTGGGCAACAAACAGAGCGAGACCTTGTCTCTAACAACAACAACAAAAACAACACAAACAAAAAAAGAGGGCTATAAGAGGCATATAGATATAAGGTGTTCCAGCTGTCCTATAGAAAAAAAAAATAAAAATAGCAATGTGGTATATCTATAATAAAGATACATGAAAGTCTTTCATGTTTGAGATGCATTTCACACTAATTATGACCGGAACCTAGATTCATCTTTAACAATGCTCTTATCCAATATTGCATACCTTTTTAAATTATCCAGAAGGTTTTGGGTTTTTTATTTTGTTTCTGTTTTAGAACATGCAAGGATAAACTCCATAAATGTTATTATACTTCTAATTATTTCAGTGATGACCACAGTTTTCTAATTCAGATCATTTTAATAAATCTGAAAAATAAATGATACATAAACTTCAAATAAGTCATTATGTGAACTTTTTGTAGATACATTTATGTTTTTTATTTTCTCCCTTTTCTTTACTTTTCTTTTCCCCCATTATTCCTTGAAAATTGTCAAAATAGACAATTTGACATTTTGCTGAGATGCAGATAATTCTGCCAATCGAAGCTCCTTTGTTTCTCAATTTCTTCAACAGAAGAGAATCTTTCTGTAGCACATCTTCATTGACCTTCAGAGGACTTCACAGAACTCAGAATAAGGACCTAAATCAGAGAAAATAAAATTTAGCACGACTGCCAAAATTATTGATATCAAAGTATTTTTTGATACTTACCAAGCATTTATTTAGATTCGTGCTGTCCTTTAGAACTACAACGTGATCCATACAGGAACTTTTAAATTCTCTAGTATTCATATTAGAAAAGCGAACAGAGAAAAAGGTAAAATTAATTTTAATAAGATTGTTCCATTATCATTTCAATAAGTATTTGATTAATGAGATACTTTACATTCTGTTTTTTCATTCTAACTCTTTGAAATCTGGTGTATATTTTATACTTACAGCACATCTCAATTCAGACAAGCCACGTTTCAGGTCCTTAATAAGCTCGTGTGGATATTGCTTACCCTACTGAGCAGTGCTGGTCTAGTATTTTCAGTTATATGATGTTATTTAACTCTCACAACCATTCTGTGGGGACACTATCATTAATCCCCTTTGCAGATGAAAAAACTCAAATTCAGAAAGTGTAAGACACTCCACACAGCCAAAAATGGTGGAAATAAGGCTTAAATCCCATTATGTTATAATCCATTTCCTATCTTGTATTACAATGATTTTTCATGAACTTAAGAACTTTCAAATTCAGAATTCCAAGTAAATAATTCTTAAATTAAACTGCATATTTTGTAGAAATTTCTGTTTTCTAGAGAATAAAGGACTGTTTATTTGAATTGCACTCACAAAATAGCTTTCACGGGTAGACAGACCTGAAAACATCTCCCTGTTTCATAGCCTTTATTGACCTCTGATTTGTTCTATTTTAAAGCATAAATAGCATATAATTGAAATTACTCCTTTGACTGTGTAACATTTCCTGGGAGTCTATTCAAGACATAAACCCGTTTAGTGTTGTATTCTTTTGTTCTAATATTTTTGATTTTTCAAACGATAGTGCAGTATTTCCTTGCTCACGAAAGCTCCTCTTGATTTAGTTGTTGCCAGTGTTTTGGTGGCTGCTTTGGAATTTTTTATTTATGTGGGTCTTGTCCTAATCTTTAAATGAAGACATTCAAAGGCTGATTATGAAAAATGGTAAAAATTCATTTTCCTACTATATAGTAACGATCTAAGAGAAAATGTGCCAGTATTTACCAGGGGTGACTTGGGGAGGTGTATTAAGACAATTTCGTCTTCAACAATGAATGTCTAACCCCAGGAGGGATTGTGACATTGTGAATTCTTCTGTGAAATTCTATTTAGGCAACAATTTGAACATTTCTAAGCGGACCGTCCTGTACTGAACTTGAACCAAACCCAAGAATATGTTCACGGAAAATGACATTTTTGGTTTTCTAGAGGCTTAGTACAAAATGTAGATGATAGATACAACCTATTTATTAGGGAAAATAAATCTCAATAGAAGGCAAAAGTTCTAAATCTTAAATAAAATATTTTAAGAATGTAAGTAAGATGCAAAACAATTTTGATGGGACAAATTTGAGAACTGGAGAGTACGTTGGAGGTGGTGGAGAGTGAACCCGAAGGGACCATCAGGAGATATCCAACCCAGGTAACGAGTCAGACACCCTCTCTTTAAGTATATGATATTTGTCAAATGTTCAAATGATTTAGTCGCCCTAATTCAGATAGAGGAGGCAAATTCTTTGAAGTCTAGGTAAGTACTTCATTGCTTTTTGATTATAATCTGGAGGTATGCCTTTTATAGCCTCTTTTTTGTTATTGTTTTTATTGTTCTTAATTATTATTCATTCAACAAATAATTAAAAACAAACCACAAGAAGAAAATGGGGGAACTTTTCATCTGTCCATTTTATTTTGAATGAAATTCTTTCTGCAGTTAGGAAGTTACCTGTGACCAGCTCTCCAAATGTTTGAATCACGTAAGTAGAGCCACCTTCCTGAATACAAGTCTGATCTCAGACCGTGGCTAATTATTATTTCTTTTTCTTTTTTGCCTTTTTGTTCCTTTTGTCAGTGTTTTCAGTTTCTTTCTTTTTTCTTTTTGGCTGTCCATGCTTTATTTCCATCCCTTTGTTAATCTGATTGCCTACTGGAACTACCTCTCCTTTCTTCAATATCTTGTGGTCAGTCTGTATTTGGGGACATTGTCAGGGGGAGGTCAGGAAAGACAAACTAGGTCAATTGGATGCTCCCTTCCTGAAACCTAACACTTAATTAGAGAAAGTGAGAGACCAAAAATGTTTAGAGTTTGACCCTTTCTAAGCAGTGACATAAGATCTCTACTGTTGCATCCATGAGGCCACAGTGGCAGTTTCTACTTCTAAGTCTATTTTGTCTCCAATTCTCCCAGTTCTAGTCAATTATGTGAGCACTTAACTTCCTTTTTAAAATCACCTTTTACTTAATTAAGCAGAGACAATATCTAACGCTTTCAATTCAAAGAGATTTGATTGATATACTGATCAAGTGAACAGAAATGGGTTGAAATATTTGCCTTGAGTCCTGGAACAATTATTTAATTTCTTATTAGTTTTTGTCTTCTGTAAAATGGGGACGTTAACATCTGATAGAAAGTTATCTGGGACTATCAAATGAAATGGCATAAAGTTCTTGGTTCAGAGCAAGTGCTCAGAAATGGTAGTAAATATACATATGAAAATTATTACTCGATGCCCAGTTTCTGAGTATGCATTCATACATATGTGTGTGTATATTTTTATATATATATTTTTTAGACCTTCCATACACATACATATACATATGACACTATAAATATATTCAAACCTGCCATATATGTCATATATATACACACATATACACATATGTAAAACCTCACATGGGTATGTGTATATATAATTTCTGTGTCTCTATATATTGACATGTCTGTGTATATGTGTATATAGTAATTATGATTTTCCATGGCTCTGTCAATTCTCTGAAGTTGGTTATTGAACAATGACAAACTTTATAGGTTCTAAATCTTCATAATAGATTTCTTGGTCATGCTATCTACTTGTTTTACACAGTTCTTGAGATAGGAGATGAGTAGTAGGCTTCTCCGTGGTGCTAATTCTCCATACTAGTGCTAATTAGTATGATTTTTATCATAATTAGTTTTTTTGATGGTCAATCTTGCCTGTCTGATGTTTCAGACTTTTTTAACCAGATTATTTCTTACTTACAAAGTGCAAAAAATTAATTTTTGAGGACTTCTAATCATGTATATACATATAGTCTAATTAGATATATTTATAGAAGACATTTACTGCAGTTTAATATGGGCTGCCAGATAGTGAATTTTGCCTCAAGCATGACTGTTTAAAATTGTTAAGAGGAAAGGAATCCATGGGCAATCAACAACTAGATTTGATTGTTTGTAGAATCTGTTAGCCACAGGTTGGGTTTGTTAAATTTGAGGATTTATACATGTTTGAAAAGACTCATTTTCTAGACTGATGACCAAAATATTGGGGAATACTACATAGACCTTTCCTATTCGTTGTTGAAGGGACAGTGCTTCCTGGAATTATGTTGGTTATATCATCCATATAAGCTGCGGGAAAATGTATCTCTCCTTTACTATATTTCTGAAAACTGATTATCTAGCTTGGTTATTAAATCTAGCTGACACTAGCAACAGAAAAATATTGAAATTTTAACATCAAGCTAAAAATGCTTAGTTTTACTTAGACCAACAGAGAAACATCAATAATTAATTAATCAATACAATTAGATTGATTATTTCTGAAGCGTTTGTTTACAAAACTCAGGTTATATTTAAAGAGAA
Organism: Propithecus perrieri; assembly: GCA_963574695.1. Taxonomy (NCBI): domain Eukaryota; kingdom Metazoa; phylum Chordata; class Mammalia; order Primates; family Indriidae; genus Propithecus; species Propithecus perrieri. Next base: position 29,110 of record CAUYRB010044077.1, read on the forward strand.
CTGTGAATATACCAACAAAACATGAGGTTATAAATTGTGCAAACTTGAAGGAAAGAATATTCATGCTCATAACTTTTTACCATTTGTGCTATACAGTCTCAATTGTTAGATTTTTACCAAACTCTAGGCTCAGGAATATAATATTTCTTCTGTCAATTTGTCCAGCCTGTGGTGCAACAGAGCATGACTCTTAGCACTAGCTGTTGCCATAGTCTGAAAATATCATATTTTTTTTCTGGTTATTTAATAAAAAATAGTAAAAAGCATTCTAATGGCAGCATCTTAAGGAATAAGAATTTTAACAAAAACACAGAAGAGTACACTAATCGCATTTACCATTAAGGAATATTCTTTGGAGAAAAACTGTAAATATTAAGTCTCGCAGGAATGTCATATATTGCCGTCTATAGGGAGAGATTACAAATGTCTTGTCTTCTTAAGAAAAACAGAGAAGAAAATACAGAGAAGCCACAAAAATGGCTTTTATATATTGTATATAATGATTTACCTTAGAAATCACAAGCACATACACATATACACAGACACAGAGCAATTTAAATATTAAGTTTTTTTTGATATATGTCATTTAAAAAATTTTAGTACAAACTATGTTTTGCTCAAAAATTTGTGTGATTAGTGCATTGATTTAACTTCCCCATGTAGACTGCTGCTAGGCAGATTCTGATATTATTTATTTTTATTAGTTTATAATATGTCAATTTTTCTTGCTTATCTGTCAACTCCCAGAAAAATACATAAATCAAAAATGTAGCAATGTGGACACTAACAAGGCATAATTATTGTTGGGTCTGTCCTCCTTTAAAGAAAAAATACAATTACCTACCAGAATGCTGCTGGGATTAGGTCAGAATTTGCATAATACTGATTCATATTTTCTTAACAATTTTAATATCAGACAATAGCTTTTGCAAATCTATAATCCCTTATTATTTTCCAGCTTTATTTTGGGGGCTCAAATAAGGAGTTCAGTCAAAACAAGATAATTATTAGAATCTAACCCATGGAAAACTTTAATTACTCAGTGGCATGTTGTTAAGATTAGGTCAGGTTTTTTAATAAATTTTATATATTTATCATAACACAAAGCAATTAAGTTTGCCTAAATGTAATTTTTTTACAGTTAAAGTATTTATTTTCCTACAGATAAATATGTAATAGAACATACTTCAATCATTCCATGAGTTTAAAGAAAAAAATTCTGCTTCAATATAATCTCTAAACAACAGTTCTAAGACTGGTGCTATTAAGCAGTTAGAGGGCTAACAGTAAAGAGATGATGAAAATTTGGAAAATGTTAACTGCTATAAAATAATAGCTGCTAATGTGGAGGATTATGAAACACCCAGTAGCAGAATAAGTAACAAATAGATCCTTTCTGAAGTCCCGAAGTCCGGGGGTGGGATCTGGGGTTAAGTAACCATGATATATTTATAGAGGGCAAGGGATCACCATAAAATAAAGCAGCAAATAGTAAAGAAGTCAATGTAAAAGAGAGGCCGGGGATTTAGGGTATAGAGATCATAAATTTTCATCGATATAAACAGCCTGTGTACCTCAGGAATTGAGGTTTCGCTATAATTTCAGGCCTGACCTATAGGCCTTCTGTGTTCACAGTGCATGCACGATCAAGATGCCATCTAAGGAGGTGTAAAAAAAAAGTAAAGAAAGAAAGGAGAAAAAAAATGTTTCAAATCTGTGTGATTTACTCATTTAATCATCCCCAAATCCATCCCAAACACAACAGCACAGTAGTTGAGAAGATTTTATTGTCTCAGTAAATTACATTTAATTCTTACCATAGCATATCCTATAAACAAGAAGAGTGAATGATGTCTCCTCCACCATGTTCATACAAAGAAAAATTGTTAAATTTTTATGCATGGCTTCTCAGAAGGTCATTTTCTCTTTTTCTATATAGTTCAGACTTCCACATTTACATGTTTTAATTTTAAGTATGTATTTTAAAACCCACTTAAAACTTAGCAGATTTAAAAAAATTATTAGTGATAAAATGAGCTTGTTTAATGGTTTAACAGAAGCAATAAAAGCAAGCAAACCAACACGAAAGAAGAACTGTTAAGTATTTAGCTTTTAGGAATTACCCTGAAATGGAATACTGAGTAGTTTTAAAAAGAATAAGTAAGCTGCATGAAGAACTTGACTTTTTAATTTGGGGACATTGATTTTAATATATGTAGGCACTAAAATAAGCTTTCTGTTCTACATTGTCACTTAATGAGCAAATTATATTATTGTGTTTGTGTGTGCAATATATATGCTTATATACATACGTAATATTTCTCTCCATATATGTGTCTATAGACAGTTTTATATACAGTTTATATATGTATCTATACACACCCACACCCACATACACTTACATGCAAAGAGTCAACACAGCGTGTTTTAGCAACATAGAATGTACTGTACACACACACACACACACACACACACACGCACAATTACTACCAACCAGAACAGACAATGGTTAACATAGAAGTACTCTAAGTAAATGATACATGAATGGTGCTTATTTTTATTGTAAATAATTTATTCAGTATTTTTAATTAAGATCTCAACAAGTATACGTCCAAAACTTTCACTTGCGTATTAAGTGAAAAAATTAAGTTATTAATTTTAAAAACATAGAATTTTGTCTAAATAGTTCAAGGGATCACCTGTATTCTCCTCTTAACACATACAAAAAAGTGAGGATTTGTTTTACCTCTTTTTACCACTGTAAGAAATGAAATCCATCAGGCAAGTTTGGGATGGTCTTTCAAATATTACGCAATCTGCTCAAGGACTCTCATTGCCTGCCATCGTTGGCCCTGAAGGGCAGGGCTGTTTTCTTCATCCACTAGGTTGCACTGTTGTACAGAAAAACAAAACATATGTTGTGCTCTGATTCATAAGAATAGCTGCATGCTGTGAAGAAGCTTGTAAATGCTGTTACACTATTTTCACTAACAACAGAAAGAAAGAAGATTAAGATAAGAAGACTGACATTTGAACACATTTCCTTTTTCCTCAAAGCCAGGGCCACTGTCCTGGGTTTTGTGTAGAGTTTCCTTGAAGGTAGGCAAAAGACGCTACATTTTATTTTTGGTAGTGAAGGACAGGATGTGAATGGGGAGGGTAGGGAAGGCATGTTGGTCAACGCTCTTCTAACTAAGATATAAAGTCTTCCTTAAATATTTCCATACATGTTGACCCTTTTAGGAAGAGGCAAAGCTAAATTTCTCATAAATTTTCCTCTGCAACCAGGCATTATTTAAATGAAAAATTCTGTGAAGGTGAAGTGTAGATTTTCCTATTGGCATCACATTGACATGGCTAATGATTATGTTTGAGGTAGGTAATTAGCTATATCATTTATTCATTTCCCCCCATGGTATCATCATCTATTGATCTGCTTGTATGAATGAATGAATGAATGAATGAATAAATAGAAGAGAGTTCCCTTACCCTAGTTCATATTCTCCAAATCTTATTAAGAGAACATTTGTAGCATTGTCCCTGATTCTGCTAGCGTATTTCTCTGTCTACATGTGGGCTGTACTTTATCAAGGAAATTACTTACAGACAATCTAGTAGGAGGTGGAAAAAAAGCTACTCCTTTAGTTCTGGTGTAAATCACTGGGAATTTTTGCTTCATGGATTAGCACCTCTTGTATCCCTCATCTCTTCAGGGCAGTAAGCTGAGACAATCATAATGAAGACCAGAACTATTGGCTACCACCATCACAAAACTTTTGAGGGGAAGAGGTCATCAAAAAGACCTGAGTCTGGAACTGGTTATTTCAATTGGCTTGATACGTCTCACATTTGGTAATTGCCCTACTTTAAGGTTTTGAATATTTTACCCACAACTTTCAGCTACCTAATTAATTTCTTATTGTGTTATGAATGTGACAATGGAAAGCTGTTAATTTTTGGTGCAAAAAGAAAGAGGAAAAAAAGAAATCCCATGAATTATAAAAATATATATTCCATGTGTATTAACCCATATATGACATGAAATTTGAAGAATGAATTATGTTTGTGAAAAATCATGTGTCTCATTTGTTGGAATAAAGGCCTTATGGAATTTGTTTGTTTGAAATTTTCTCCGAGAGGCTGCTTTCCCTAGGCTACTGCCTTTAGATAAGGCTTTACCTGTACCTGATGCAGACACAGAAATTATATTCAGTTTTTTACAATTTTCAGGAAATGAAACTTTACAGCTTTATTTCACTGTCAGCATATCCCTTCAGAGTTAAGCTATGGTCTATATATACTGTAGTTGGTCTGCTTCCTTTCCAATTGTGATCCAATAAAACAGAAGTTAATATTCTCTGTGTACTTAAAAGTTGCTTATACATTGTTTTACCTTTTCTCTATTTCAATAACCAATTCTTTTATCCTCTCTTTGAAGGTGCTGTTGTCAAACACTTAAAATATGTAAAATATAACCAGCAGAGTACCCAAAATATGGTTGGGATTCAATAAATATTGAGTGGAAAATTACTTTTATTTAGTAGGTAGCTACTGCTAATGGAGCCCTTTCTATATATATTGTTGCCCTGGTAAGTATTTTATGGTCATTATAGCATATGATTCATGTCATCAATGGAAAGAAGTAGGTAGTATCCCCAGTGTTATGTATTAAAAAGTGATGCTTATCGTGGTTAAGGAATTTTCCAAGTTAGTGAAAAATAGATTTAGGACTTAAACTCAAATTTGTTGTTTCTGCTCTTACCATTCTGACAAATTAATATCTTTTTTATTTAAACTTCCATCACTCCAAGCTTAATCAACTCAATAAACGTATATTTATTGAGCACTTACTATATACCCAACTCTAATGAGATTAGAAATACTAGAAAGAAAATTTTCTAACCTTGAGACATGTACGTCAGAGTTTGTGAGAGAAGCAACATGTACAGACAGAAAGTATCTGAAAGCAATAAGAAATTAGGTACTTTCTCATATGGTATATGTTGAAGGCATATTCTCTGAATTCTGATTCTCTGAATCTCTTGGGATTCAGAGAAAAGACAATCATTGTTGCACAACAATTTATTATTCCGGATACAAGCCATTCATTTAACCATTCATTCAGGGAATATCTAGAATCCATCTGCCAAGTACTGGCAAGGTATTAAAGTAAAAAGCATTAAATTCAGATACAAAGTATTCAAAGCAGATAAAATAAGCGTTCTGGAGTGGAGCCAAAGAACATAAAGAGAAACATCATACTGAGGCACAGCTCCTAAGGAAGTGGTGATTCTAACCTGGGGCATGAAATAAAGAGTTAGTTTCTTTCTGTTGAGGGCTTTGATGGAAGGCTAAGATGAAAAGTTGAAATTTATCCAATCAGCAATTATGTCAAACTGAAGATTCCCTAGGCAGGAAAATTTAAGGAGAGTCTTTAGAAAAACTCCTTGCTGTGTGAGATGGATTCACTGAGGTTGAACAAAGAGGAAATAAGATCACTAGTCCTTTAATTTTTTGAAAGCACAGAATGCTTCCTGGGTATTCATGAATTCTTACTAATATATTTTAGACACATATCTGATTATACAGGATCATATTTTTGTAAGACAGAATGCTATTAATTACCATTATATCATTAGTACATAGTATAATACTATAACATAATCATGCTCACTAAACACTTGTTATTGAAATTAATTTGTATTTCTCATGGTCTGATCCATATCTTAAAATTGTCAAGAGAATCCAATATATCAATATTAAATAAATATTTTCTGGCCATTATATATATATTTTCCTCTCTACCTCAAGTATTGGTTTTTCTGTATTACTAACTCGATCCATGTTTTCTTGACTAAGTAATATTTTTATTAAAATATATATTTCCAGAAATACGTGTATCATATACAGAACTGATAGCTGTGAGCACTAATCTGTGAATTTTTATTAACTTCTAAAATAGAAGGGTTGCTATTTTATCTGGAATCTAAAATAGTGACTTAATTTAAACATCTACTAAATGCAGAGTGGATATAAATACTAGCTATATAAAAGATGGTAAAAATATTAAATTTGGACATTTGGATAGAAAAGGACAACATCTGAAAATATAAGTATGAATTCTGCATCAATCTAACAAGATGGTTCACGATAGGAATACCAATTACATCTAGAAAAGTACATGTAGGTATGTTGGCAAATGTGAAATATTAAATACAAAATCTGCTAAAGTCAGTACAAGTTTATGAAAATTGGTCATCATGTAACGTGGACTTGAAATCATATATATTTGTTTCTGTTATGAAGTGGGAAAGAAACTCAAAAGGTCCACAGTCCTTTCAGGGCAAGAGTGAATTAACTGGCCCAGTTCATCTAAAAGAAGAGTGGGCATATCCAAGAAGCAGAATTCAGAGAAATATACAATTCATGCTTTTTTCTTCATTTAAAGTTGGCTAATGATTCCACCTGATGCATTGGATTAATGTTATTGATTTTATTGCTTTTGCAAATGCACAGTGCAAACTTCACAAGGAAGATTTTTAAAAATAGATATGGAAGTGTGGCTACATCCCGGGCCTTGGTGAAGTTTTAGACCTCTAGAAATGAAAAAGAATTACAAAGGAGAAAGATGGTCATTGGGTATATTGAAGTTGGTCTTAAATAAGCCATTATTTTTTCAAGTTCTTTTCTGTAGGGCCTTTTTTCACATTTTATGTTTGTGTGGAAAAAACTACTCTTTATGAACCTCCACATATTCTGTGTCTTCATCAATCAATATAACTAAGCCTCTACTTATTCAGCAAATATTTTACTTAATTTTTGATTTCTAATTTAGTAACAGATTCTGTTGGGGCATTCTTGCTGGTAAGAGACCTAGTCTCAAACATTTGCTGAACAAAATAAGTACACCAACAGAAAATTCCTTGTGCTTTTTTTGTTCAAAGATGTTACCTGCTCTGTAGGCAGTCAATATGGAGAATAACAACAATGCCTTTGGCAAATACAATTCACTCACGTGTACTTGCTCAATAGACACATCATGGAATCATGGCAGTTCTTGATACACAGTCTATTAATGGTGGTCCATTAATGGTGACTGTGTTTCTTCATAGAGGGTTACTCCATATGTAAAGAAAATATATAAAAAAGGAGAACTTTCTCCATGGAGCATATAGCTATGGTTAATCTGTTGAGACTAAATCCTAAATCTAGGTGTGTACATGAGCACACCTACACACACAAACCTAAAAAAATGCACCCTCTATTTGCATACACAAAGAGTGCAATGCACACCACCTGAAGGATGGACATATTTGAAACTCGGACTTGGGGGGGAGGGGGGGAAAGGGCAACATACGTAACCTAAACATCTGTACCCCCATAATATGCTGAAATAAAAAAAAATGCACCCTCATAATTATTTGGATTACAAAATTAAAAGATAAATCAATCTGTCCTATTAAAAACTTGCATATTTTAATGTACCATATAACATATTTCTTGCAGTGATCAACATGAATGATGTTCCTTCTTCCCTCAAAATCCTGACCCTGAACCTTTCTGCTCACCCTTCCCCCTCACCATCCCTCTCCTCAATTCTTCCCTTGACCTTCCAAGTGTAATTTCCCTTGGCTAAAGCTACTTTATATATATTGTAATAACTCTCACTCTTACTCTCTCCTTCAGTCCCTTTTAGTGGAAACAAGAAGCTGACTGATGGCTAGAAAATTAGCTCAGGGAACTCTCTCTCTTTCTTTCTCTCTCTCTCCATATACTCTTCTTTCACTTGTTAGACTGGTAGACAAATTTAACCTGTAACTTATCACATACTCAATCGTTAAGCCCACACATTTCTTTTTCATTTCTACTTTAGCATATCTGTAGTATGTGACCAAGCCTTCTCATTAGAATTCAGTGGGTGAGAGTCTGTGTGTAAAGTCTTGTGAATATTACGCATGCAAAGTTACTAGTTTCAGTTATCTCTTCCCCTGTAACATCTCCCTGCTAGAAACTTTTAAGAGAAATGTATATATAAATTTATCTTTTCTGGGATTCTGAGAAAATAAAATCATTTTAACCTCTACTTTTTTGTGTTTCCTGATGGGGGAAAGAGTTGTGGCATCAAGAAAATATAGTCCTTTTTATTAAGGAAATCACAACTATAAAAATGATAAATATTAACAATAGGAGACAAGTAATGGCAGCAGAAAACAGAAATAGAATTTTTAAGCTTGAAATGCTGTATTGGTCAGACACACAAACCACAGGGAAATAAATCACGGCTAAAATGTTAAATAGTATGTTAAAAAATATAATGCTGTTTGCTTATAATTTTAAATGCTACGATCTTATGGGTGATAAGCAATTCAGAGAATACCATGATTTTACTTTGTGCAATTTTGAAATTTTAAACACAATATGATTTCACGTTTGCAATCAAATTTTTTAACCGACGTCCTCTACTTTTCCTGAAATGGTGAGACATACTATTAATTAAATGCCAAGTTAATATAATTCATATAATTATTGAAAATTAAATTTAAAAATAAATAAATATATGTATTTGGGACAGAGTTTTGCTCTGTCCCAGTTAGAGTGCAGTGGCATCAAGTAGCTCACTGCAACCTCAAACACCTGGGCTCAAGCAATCCTCCTGCCTCAGCCTCCCGAATAGCTGGTACTACAGGCTCATGCCAAGACACCCAGCTAATTTTTCTGTTTTTAGTAGAGACGGGGTCTCACTCTTGCTCAGGCTGGTCTCGAACTCCTGAGCTCAAGCCATCCTCCAGCCTTGGCCTCCCAGAGTGCTAGGATTATAGGCATAAGCCACCATGCCCAGCCAAAAATTAAATATTTTTAAAAGAGAAAAGAGTTAAATCTAAAGTGTACTATAGTTTATTATATTTCATTATTTCTAGCAGAAGAAACACTATTAGCATTACTGCATAATGCGTCCCTGGTAATGATCTGTAAACCACACTGGAGAGCAGGAAGAGGCTCTGTGGCTGTCTTACTCCCTGTGTGGAAAAGCACTGCCATGTTGGAGACTCCCTTTGGAAGCATTCCAGCAGTGATTTTCTCCTTGTTCCTTCCTTTTCCAAGAGAAATCCCAGGCAGATTTTGTACATAATGTTTCTCCTTAATTTCACCAGCCCTACTCTCAGTGAAACTAAACATTTTCTAGATTGGAAATTGTGCGGGTTTCATAAGGGGATCTTAATATTTAAATTACTTTTTTGGTGGTTTTGCTTTTAGCAACAATTATCCCCAATCCTGACGAGGCTGCCTTGGTAAAGAATAACCTGAGGCTCTAGATGTGAGCTTGCAAATGAAAAGGTGGAGACCTCAGTCTTGCCTAGAAGCGTGTTTTGATCGGCCTTCTCAGGCAGATTATTTAAAATATTGAAATAGTTGAAACGTATAAAATTAGAAATTTACACAGAAAAGCAGATTTGTAGTTTCTTTAAAGAAAGTCAGAAGCTCTGTCAACATGGGACTCATTGCTTCACAAAGCAACAATCGGCTGGAGGTAGATGGCACTGCTCTTTACAAAGAGCCTGCTCTCTCTAGATACGGGGTTCCCATTCCCACTGCCCCCACATTGTGTTTCAGTATCAGCTCTGACTTATCCTTATGACATCTGCACTTCTGCTTATCTATACTGGCCCCACATCGTTCATTTGACATCTACTTGACTTGTGTAGGTGTTTGAGTTTATGACAGCTAGCCCGGAACTGACGTGATGGATCCAAGAGGAGAAGGATGCATTGCTGAGACTTGCCATAAGGGAGAAGTGAAAGCTACTTCTAATACGTGGTCAAACTTGGATTGAAATTCAGGCCTTTTTAGCTCCAGTGCCCATGGTCTATCTACCACCACCCCACCTTTTCTAAATTCTCATCCGGTCACTCTTATTCATTCATCAGATCCTCACATCACATAGAACTTTTGAGTAATCATATAATCAGTCAGATTTTAAAATCATGATTTCAAGATTTTGAGCTCTTGCTTTCATGTATTTTATATACATCTTGATAAAGGGACCTGAGCCTTATAGAGGAGATTATCTTCACCCTTTTAATTTCTGGAATTACCACAAGTTTCTTTAGGGTAGCTAAGAATCATCCTTCAAGTGCGCATATTAACATAAAGTGGTATGATATTCATTCACATGATATAAGCATCCTTATATTCGGTACTGCCCAACTGGTTTTAGTCAGAGACCACAAAGTAAAATGTTTGGGACCTGCATCATCTCTCCTAACACTTTGAACACATCTCTAGGACAACGTTTACCAGAGTGCATTTTTACTATTTCCTTGCATAACTCTTTCTTTCTCCAGACAAAGGCTACCCCAAAAAACTTTCTGCAATGATAAAAATGTTCTATAATCTGCACTAATGCAGTAACTGATAGTCACTCATGACCACTGAGCCTTGAAATGTGACTAGCACAACTGAGAAACTGAATTTCTAATGTTATTTAATTTTAAATAATTTAAATTCAAATAACCATGTGTGCCCTGTGGCTGCTGCCAAAGATTCTAGACTGAGCTCTCCTGCAGTGGATCTGGTCTGTATATTTTTCTATCTTTGGCAACTTACTTGCACAAGGGACAATAGACACATATCAAATGGATGAATAAAAGTAACATATAGAAAAATAGAATGTGTGGTAGTGAAAAATTAATCAATTGGATGACCAGCAGTAAGTTTCTTCACATGAATATTGGAATAGGGGAATTTAGGATAGTTCAATAGAAGAATGTGACTAAGGGACAATTAGTAATGGATAATGGTAGCTCGTTATTTAATAGGTATTTGTGAACTTATTTTGTATTCAGAAGAAAACACTAAGACTGGGCTAAAATTGCACAGAGAGGTGATACCCCCATTTATAACCTCCTTGGTTTCTGGTATGTCTACTGTTATAATCATGAAAATAGAAGGAGCTTTGCCTATATCTCAAACTATTACTAAACACAGCTTATTCTTAGGAAGCCTTTTAGGCTTTGGATTAAAATAAATGATTACACACTGAATTATTTTGAAGCACACAACAATGACAATCACTAAAATGTAAAATATTCCTTCTTTGTTTGCACTTATGCTAGCAGAATTTCAGGTTCTGAAAATTCCTCCCAACCTTAAGATCACATTACTTCAATCAGTCTAATATTCTAGACTATTTTTTTTAGGGTATAAAAATGACTCTTTCCAAAACAAGAAAACTTTTGAGGATATTTTAACATATAAAACATTTAATGATTTAACCCCACGTAAAGTCCAGTTTATCATTCATGGGCCAGAGAATCACAATAAAAAAGTGAATGGAAAAAAAAAAAGTGACTGGGAATAGTTTGGTTCCAGTGGAGCAAAATACAATGTTACACTGTGAGTTTACTTGTCGCAGAGTTTGGAAAGGGTAATTGCTGAATAGAAGTATAGAAATACTCGACAGTTAGTCTTGGAAATGATTCCTCATTTGCCATTTGTACTCATGTTGGGCCCCATTTTTCAGAGCTCTTTGAAGAGAATCCTATAGTTTTTATCTTCCTTTAACATCTGAAAATCTTTTGATCTCATAGTTTTGTCTAATATTGGATTTCTCCTATAGCAGACACGTTTGTGTTTGGGTAGGACAGATAATTAATTAGGATATTTGAAAGCAAGTATGCCTTATTAGTAAATGGGTGAAAAGGCTCACTTCCAACTATTCTCTTCATTTTTAATAAAAAAAATGTTGATTCAGACAAAGAGGTAAGAAAAGTAAAGGCTTATTGGATTTTAATGTAATGCAGACATAGCCTGGAGGGGTTAACTATTTTAAAGGACACATGAAATTTCAATACTTATCTTTGAGGTGCCATTTTGAATTCCTTTCCACTTACTTTAAAGCATTTCAGGTCTGTTTCTGCTTAAAAAATTTAGGTCAAAATAATTTCACATGAAATTAATTTTCTTTACCCACAGGAGACTCATGTTAGCTTAAGCAGTTAGAAATTAACAGGAACCTGTTTTTCTAGTTTTGTACTCACTACTGATACAGTTTTGATAAACTTGATATGAAAGTCTGCACATTAAAGTTTTATGTTCTTTTCTTAAAGATTTTTCTTGTTAGTGTTCAAATGTAACTGTAGTAAATGTTTTAGTAGATAGTGACTATAGTTTCAGAAATCAAGCTGTTCCCTGGCCAATTGTAATGCTCGACCAGCTATTGTTCCCTCCAATGGACCATATCTATTGTTTTGTAAGAACTTAGCAATGATGCTAATGTTCAATGTGCTCCGATTCTTCTAACCTGACAGTAGAAATGATCCAAGCTGTAATTCATATGGTGGAAAATTCATTTGGTTCCAAAATAAACCTTGAATTATGTTATCCTTGCAAAATTTTTTTTTGTCTTTGTTTATACAAGGCATGTGCCATGTATGCATCACTAATAGGAACATTTTTTCTACCTGTATGCATTTGAAACTTAATTTCAATTTATTAATGCTGCAGAAATGAGAAAGAACAGGTTTCGACATAGGATAAGGAATCAGAAACTGATGACTCATAATGACTTTCTCCATTATAAATTGATGTCACCTCCGTCTGTATTTCTAACTGCAAAACCCTTTATGCCCTGTGCAGTTGATATACTGCAAATAAACTATTGTTTCTAATGACCTAAAGTATTATCAGTAAACTATCAATGGATATAATGAGTTTCTTTTGATTTCTTCGTCCCTCCTTTATCTTTATTTAAATGTAAACCCTGAAATTATGGGGAAGGAATAGTAGTGGTCAGTGCAGTAACATATTCAATAAATTAGAATTTTATTCTGATTATTATCTCAGATTGAGCATTTCTGTAGAGAGCCTTTCAATCTCATTTTCCATACATTAAGAAGCTATAATATTAATGTTTTGATAGTCAAAATCATCATGACTTTATGATCATCTTTTTTTTAACTCATTTGATGGAAAGTTTGTAAGGAGTAACTTTGTGTACACATGTACATTAAATCGAAGCCATTTTCTTCTATATTTTTGTTTTCAAAGGGCCAAGTATCAAAAACCTTCATAAATCTCATATGCTTATACTGCCCTTTGTCTTCCTTTGATCCTATGTTTTGAGGACCACTGAAAATAAAATAGAAAGTACAGATAAAACGTGTCTCAGGAACCAACTAGTTAAATTCACACTTGCTACCTGAAAATTAGCACCATTGTTCTCTGCTTCAGTGTGTTTCTGAAGTGGTCACAGAAAGAGTAATCCCTTTTAAAAGTGTATCCTGTTATCCGGTTATTTCTTCTGCAATTTTACTCTTGATAAACTCTCTTCACAAGCAGCTTGATATACTTTTACATACACACACCCTAATTTTTCAGCTATTATTCAGGTTTCATTATATACCATATTTAATAAATTCTAGCTCTCAGGTGAAAGGGTTGGATATTTAAAGAATTTTAGGACCTTTAATGACATTTTCAGCTTTTCCATAATGCTTGATTTTCTTTTATTATTCCTTTAACAAGTAGCTATCCAGCATTTTTTTAATATCTATTTAGCAAATGTTGACTAAATATCTAAATGTGTAAGAACTCTCCTAGGTTCTTGGTGCACAGCAATGAACAAAGGGATCAGCTCTGTATACTCACAGAACTTACAAATCTTTGTCTCTCCTTTCGTCTCTCCTTTCATCTCTCTCTCTCTCTTTCATTTGCTCAGTTTGTTGGAATCTTGCTTTCAACATTTGATTAAAAACTTAAATAAGTACATTTAAATTGCAAATTTTAGTTTTGGATATTTGTGTTGCCTATTTTAAATTTTTTATTTAATAAAATATAAGATATGGTATAGCCATGGTGGTTGAACAATTCTGCTTACATTAAAACGTTTTTAAAAGGAGCAGATACTTTTTTTTTCTGTTTGCAGTAGAACAGCCTTTCACTTTCCCATGATAGATACTCCATTGCTTTCAATTTGAAATTCCCGATAACAGATAGCATGACTGAATGAATACTTCCTTTTAAGATAATCTCATCAAACCTTATTTTCCTCAGAAGAAGATAAAAATTTGCTCTCAGGGCAGTTTAAAGATTAAATGATATGAAGTAGGCGAAAATTCCTGGTATAGCACTAAATGAAAGTTATTTTTCCCTCTCTAATTTGCCTGGCAGGTTTTACTTACAGCAACTATTCATTCATTTGACGTAGTTCTGCTCCCTGGAGTCAAACAGAAAAAAATAAATAAAAGATTCCTTTATCCATAAGGATATTGATATTGTATTGATATATAAAAAAAAGTATTGATATATATTTAACAGTCATCTTTTCTTCGGACTAAACTTCCCTAAATCCTTCAAATTTTCCTTAAGCCCTGTGGTAAAGTATTTCCTCACCAGACACAGATAGCTTGCATCTGATTGGACTTCAGTTTGTTCATGTCAATGTGGTATCAGTCACTGAACACAATGTTCTAGAAGTGAGCTGACACATGCAAGGTAAAACCAATTGATCACTTATATCTCATGCTGGCCATTGGATGTCTGTGAGGGTCATCTTGGAGTAGAGGCACTTTTTAAATAAATGTATCCACTCTGTTGGCCTGTTTTGAATTTATGGTCAACTAATGATCCTTCATTCCTTTTTATATGAATTTCTCTGAAGACTGTTCTTTTTCACCCTTTACTTGTACAATTGGTTTTTGAAAAAAGAATATCTTTCCATGTATTGTATTTCAGTTCTTTATTAATCAATTTAATATATTAATTGATTACCTACTATGCACCAACTATACTACAGTGTAGGCAATCCTTTCAATATAGAGGTTGCAAAGAAACTTAAGACACAGTCATGCCCACGTGGAACTCACGTGCAAATAGACGGATGGATAGGTAAAAAGCTAAACTCAGTGCAATAGATGTTCATTCTATAATAAGTTTCAAAGCCTCCAATGACCTGTTTCTGAGAATTGGAGAAGGCTTGGACTGAATGAGGAATAAAGTATATAAGGCTGTGAGCAAAAAAGCATGGTGGGGTGAAGTAGGGTAAGGGTGGGGCATGCAAGGCAGAGGATGGAGCATAGGCAAAGTATGGAGAACTGAAGTTCAGCATGGGTGTGGTTTGGGTACATGGCTGTTATTTGAGAGGAAATGAGATTAAAGGAGAGATTGTTGAGAGGGTAAAGGGGATTGGGTAACAAAATAAGTAGAAAAATAAATGGTTTATATTTACCTGTGGAAAATAGTGAGCTAAAAAGGTTTTAGGTCATGGAGACATTTATGCTTTTAGTATGTTTTATGTAGCTTCGAGTACAGAATGAAGCAGGAAAAATTAGTGATTGAGAAACCACTTAAAAGGCTATACTAATGATTTGGATGACAGATAATAAAGGCCTGAACTAAGGTATGGTTTGTATTTAATTATCTTTTCTGTATGTTATAGATATAAAATTATTGGTAAAAAAAAATTCTTTTATCTACTCCCATATAATATCTCCCTGCTAGAAACAGAAACACCATTCTAGGCTGACCACTACTTATCTATCACTATCTTTTGCTACAGCTAGAAATCCACCCCAATTATTATCATACTCTTTATATCTCTGCATTTTATCTATAAAGATATAATAGAATTTTACAATTATACCTGTTTCAAGTATTCATTTCTTTGTAATTTCAAAAAGGAAACTCTAATTTCCATTGTAAAAAGTAGGTTTGAATGATTACACAGACAGCAACTTTTAAACATTAAAAAAATTTGTGTACAATATGTCTGTGTATATATACATATATGTATATATTTATGTTACTAAGTATAAAATGCCTGATTTCCTTATGGACAAAGTTTGACAGTTGATATCTTTGACATTTCACTTTGACACTTCTTGTTTTATTTTTATGGTGGAGATACATCTTCAGTCTTGAAAATAGACATTTTGGCTTGTGATTATCTTTCAAAAAATTTTTGGAGAAATTTTTGTGAAACCAAGGATAAGTCAAAAATTCATGTTATTTTCGAATATGAGTTCTGTTGCGGAAAGAATGTAGTGCAGACAGGTCGAAATATCAACAAAGTATTTGGGAAAGATGTGGCTAATGAACGCATAGTACGTTGAGGGCTTGAGAAGTTCCATTCTGGTGGTTTTAATCTTGAAAATGAGCCATGTGGGAGTCCTGAGACCAAGGTGGATAATGATGAGCTGAAAGCTTTAGTGGAAGCGAATCCATCTCAATCTCTGCATGAATTAGCAGCAAGGTTTGACGTTACTAGCCCAACAATAGTGGACTATTTGAAACAAATCGGCAAGGTGAAGAAGCTAGATAGATGAATTCCACGTGAATTAAACGAATGTCAGCAGAAAAATTATCTTGAAACTTGCCGTACTTTGCTGTCATGACACAAAGGCAAACAATTTCTACACCCTATTGTTAACGTATGAGGAAAAAGGGATTCTTTTTGACCACTGCAGGTGTTCAGCACAATGGTTGGATAAAGGCAAAGTGCCGAAACACAGTCCAAAAGTGAATATTCATCAAAAAAAAGCTAATGGTGTCTGTTTGGTGGTCCAGCGCTGGTATTATCCACTACAGCTTCATGAAACCTGGTCAAGCGATTATAGCAGATATCTACTGAAATGAGCTGGACGAAATGATGAGGATGCTTGCAATTAAGCAGCCAAGATTGGTCAATAGAGACAGGCCAATCCTCTTGTCAGACAACGCTCGACCGCGTGTGGCACAAACAACGCTGCTCAAACTAAAGAAGATGGACTTGGAAACTCTCTGTCACCCACCGTATTCACCAGACCTTGTGCCAACTGACTACCACTTCTTCCAGGCTTTGGACCACTTCTTGCAAGGAAAAATATTCAATTCTCAACAAGCTGTGGAAAACGCCTTTCACGATTTCATCACCAGTTTCTCTCCAGGCTTCTTCACTGCTGGCATAAACAAGCTACCATTGAGATGGCAAAACTGTGTTGATAGTTTAGGTGCATCCTTTGATTAACTGTACTGATTCTTGTGTGAGATATAATAAATTACACTTTTGATTCAAAATCGGACATTTCATATTTAATGACCAAATATCATATGCACACATTAAGATACCTTCCATACATATTGAAATGATTTGACTTTTATTTAAACCTTAAAAGGAATGGTATTTCTAAAACTATACTTTTGTTTTATTTAATCATTTAGAAAGGCTTGTCAAAACCAAAACACAAATACAAGACTCGTTTACTTATTGATATTTCATTGAAATTCGTAGTTCTGAATAATCTTATTTTAACATCTGAAAGGACCAATTCCTTTTAGACAATAGAATCAAATAAAGCCACAATCAAAATATCATCTATATTTACCTCCAAATTATATTTCTTAAATTGTTTAATGGTATTTTGCCCTTTTAAATAGCTTTACAAATAGCTTGTTGTTTCCATAAAAATGAAACTTTTTGGTTGAACTATATAAAAGCAATGTAGTAAAAGCTGAGGGGGCTCATATTAATACTTTATACTTCCGAATCTGAACTTAGAACAGACTTCCAAATAGTATTACAGAAACCAGAACTTTTGCTATTATGGCAAAACATAAAAACAAATTCTTTTCTGTAATAACTTTGCGGATTTTTTTCTCTTCTTTTGTTTCTGCCTCTAGTGTTCATTCTTAACTGTCTCCTTCTCTTCTGTTTTCAGTCTTTCCTTTGTGTCTCTCTCCATGGCTTTTCCCTGTTATGCTTATTTCCTCTCCCTTTCCTCCCCTCTTAACCACCCCTCCCTTCCCCTCCCTTCCCCTTCCCTTCCCTTCTTTTCTTTCTTTTCTTCTCTAGGCATCCATAGGCCCATGTGGCTCTAGAATCCTCATTGTCTCTTTTTTCCCTAGCAGTTTGCTTAATATGCCTATTCTCTTTCAATTTTAATATTTGCTTTTCTGTTCTTGTCTTTTTTCACTTGGGGCTTTTCTTAGTTGAATTACATTTTCATTTCTCTTCTTATTCCTCCGATGCTTTTTCTGTCTCTTTTGCTCTGATTCTGATGTGTATTTCTCTTATGGGTATATGTATATATATATACATATTTTTTTTTTCTTGATTTTCTCTTTGGTCTTTTCTCAGCTTTCTTCTATTCTAACTTTTTAATTCCCTCCCTGATCCCACTGATATGCTCCACATTTTCCTTTCTGATTCTTCAATTTTTTTCTCATTTTCTCCCATATGTCTTTTCATCCAGTTAGTAAGTCATAGTGACAATGCAATAATAAAATAATTTCAAGTATTATTTCACTGAAAATAGCACGAGAGTATTCATTTCTCATCTTATCATTTTTCTGTGATGAACTTCAGAAGTATTAGAAGTATTCTTTTTTGTTTTTTCAAGAAATGCACAATTTATTCAATTGTTCTAAGATTATTCTATGTGCTGTATATCGTGTTTATCTTTCTTTAGCTATCTTGAGAAACTTAACTCTCTACTTAAAAGAAATGATGTTAGTGACAAAGTTCAGAAATTCAATTCAGACTGTTCTTTGACGGAATCTATTTATAGTTTTTGCTTTTGTCTGTGTGATTCAGAGAGATCTTAACCCGATCCACATATTTTGTGCATGCATACCAGAAGGCTCTCCCCATTTTTTGGTGGGTACTCTGAATTTCTCAGGATGGGCAATTATCATTTCATTATCAACATTATCATTCCCTGTTTCAGAGGGGAAATGATAATGTTGATCTTTCTCATCAAAACTTATTGTTTAGTCCAGTATGTGATGTTACTTCATGGATGTCAGAGAAATGTTACTTAGGAAATTGTTACTAATAAAAAAGGTACAACATTATTGTTTATCTTTGCTCCTGTAAATAAGAGCACTGTATTGATGCTGCTGCCTTCATTAATAAGTCAGGCATTTTGTCCTGAATCTGAACTCAGAACAGACTTTCAAATGGTTTTACAGAAACCAGAACTTTGCTCCCGTGGCAAAACACACAAATGAGTTCTTTTCTGTAATAACACTAAATAAATACAGTTTGTGGATTTTTTTCCCCTCTTAACTTTTGTTTTATTTCCACCTCTCATTTATGCGTGATGTGCCAAATATACAGCAAAACGTTCACCATGATTTCACGGAAGAACTATCACATATTCCCAGTCAATAAGATTGAATACACTATATGACTAAAATGTCATGCAGCAATTTGGGAAGTATGGGCACTACTTTGTAGTCTTGTGACAGAAATATTTCCTTCTAGGCTTTTGGAATGTTACTACTGCTTGGAAAAGGCATATTTTCCATTTTCTTATGCTACCCTGTGTCATGAAGCACCAACCCTGTATGGTTCTATAATAAACACTGGTCTTGCTGCATCTTGCTTTTATGTTAAAGTAAGTTTTCTTAATAAATACTTAAACATAAAAACATAAATGGTTAAATATTGGCATAAATAAATAGAAAGAATTTCTTTTTCCTGCCTCAAACAAACAAAAACATATACAGATATGCAAAAGGAAAACCCTGTGGAGAAAAAGGAATAAACAGAAAATATATATTAGATTCATTTTCTATGGATGATTTTTGTTTTTAATTTTTAATTGTGGAAGATTGAAATCATGTATTGGGAGAATTTAGTGAGAATGGAAAGTATATAGACATCTTTAAAATGTTATATCTATCTGTACCCGTATCAGTATCTATATCTATTTATCTATGTATTTTGTGAGATTGAAATCAGTCTGTTCTGAAATTAGGAAATACACACATACACATACACATATTGGGAAAAGGCTATGAATAAAGGACATTGAATAATGCTTGAAAGAAAGTACGCATCCCAGATCACATAGAATTTAAAAAATAATAAAAAAAATACTCTTTATTCTACCAAAGAAAATAGACTAGGCAAATGAATATTACTCTTGGAGACTTCATGTTGATATCACAGGTTTCTTCTGAAAATAAAAAAAAAAATTGAGAACTTTTAACTTTAAAAGTCAAATTGGCAGTTAGACAAAATGCTGTTGTCTGATGTTTACCTAGAAAAAATAATAATGCAATTCTCATCATAGATGATACAAAAAACAGAATGAAAGAAGTTTCTTTGTTGAGATAACATAGAGCAGGATACTTTAAATTTTTTCATCTTTTTAAATATACCTAAAGTCTCTTAATATTCTTTTAACACTTGCTTTATATTTGGCTAGCTGAATAATGTTTGATAGTTATTGAGTAGTATGTTTTTTTTAAATTATTGTGGTTATATAATCATATATCTTTATAGGGTACATGTAATGTTTTGATACAGGCATAAAATGAGTATGGCTGATTATTGAAGAGCAATTATTTCATAACCATAGTTTTGGGGAAAAAAACAATGAAAAGTCACCAAAATACAGCATTCTAATATAGGAATGTTTTATTTGATATCATGTTAATTGACCCCTTGATATGTGCACTGCAAAAACCCACAAAATTGCCTCTAAATGTTATGTTTTCCAGAGCCAAAAGAAACTGCAAGTTAAGCTCAAACTGAATTTAAATAGGAATACACAGCTTTAGAAAGATATACAGGCAGCAATTCACTACGTGATCAAATTTCACACTGCGTATTAACACTAACGATACAGTAAATGCATCTGTTTTATTATTATTTTTTTTTAGTTTGCACTTATCTGTTCTATTCCGGTTTATTGTCACCATAGTGAACATTATTACATTCAACCTAGTTTCACACTTCAATGTCATGGTTTAACTTCTGACAACATTTTTATAGGAAAACAAAATGACTTTTACAATTATATGAAGCACTTTCTCATTCTTCATTTAATTATTGAAACTAGAAAATCTTTCAGCTACAAATAGTATTAATTATGGCACTAAAAATATCTTGAGCCTCCTTTTTTTCCTGAAATATTGTATAATAATTTCAGTGACTTGAAATGCTGCCTTATATGTTGAAGAATATTGAGAAACGGGCGGGTCAAAGATGGTTAAAATAAGAGTCATCTGTGGCCTTCACCTGGTGTTTAAGGCAAGCTATGCTCTATTCAGTAATTCATTCTGCTGTGCTGCACTACTTCAGCTCTACATCACACCATAACTTTAAGAAAGCATCGTTCCCACTGTAGATTTGTAAGTGGAAATGACTCTGACTCACTTTCTTGGCTTTGATGTCTCCAGCAACAATTTATCCTGATGTGTTAAATGTGAGGGTAAACCATTAAAAGAGGTGCACACCAGAGTTTGGTTTCCTAAACTCATTATTTTTCTTTTCCTTCGTTGTTCCTTTATTCTTTATTTTTTTTTTTGAAGGGGAAAACTGGTTTTTAGTACCTAGGCATGAAAGAAGCACAAAATGAGAATTTAAAATGATAAAGCCTGAATGGAATTTGTATCATTTCCTTTTCTTTCTTTAGCCTTTGTCACTGTAATACAAATGTCATGGAAGTAAGAATAAAACATCTCAGGCATTAGGATTGAATGATAGCTCATTCATATGACAATGACTGAACTGAGGACAGAACATTTCTCAGAATGTAGCCATTCTTGTGGCAAAGATTATAATGACAAGGAGAAATGGTGCAAAATTAACCAATTCGTAGATCTTTATAAAGAAATTTTATGGGTCTCCTCTAAGGTGGTACTATGTATTATATTAGCTAAGGAGTAAAATGGGGGGAGAGAAAAAAAAAAAGAAAAAACCTTCCTTTTGTCCAAATCAAACTTTTCAGTTTGATTCTTGCAAAAAGAGCTTGCTTGGGAAGGTCTCTGTTTCTACCAGTAGATGTCGCTCCAATCACCAGAAATACCCCAGGGGCTTGGCGAGCTGGTATTAGGATGATATATATAACCATAAAGGACACAATGAAAATAAAACAGAAAGCTCATCAGTGATAAATTTCTGTGCAAAAGAAAAAAAAAAGTTTGAGTTTTAATTTTCTCTAAACAAAATCTGATACGTTCTTGCCAGTAGGGCAGGTATTTCTAATAGGGTCCCAGGGAGCACGGCTGTGGAGCACAATGTTGTTAGGACCTGTAGCTACTGTTCTTTACTTCTCCTGCTGGATTTATTGGGCCTGTTGCTCCCTTGGCAAGTAGCTGGGATTGCTTTTTAACCCTTGCTTGGACTTTGACTTGCTCTGTGATCTGGACTTAAACTGAATATGAAACATTTGCTGGGGGGAGGTGTATGCCGTTCTTATTGTTACTGTTTGGGAGCTGTGGATGGCAGTGGAGGTGCCAGTTGCTGACATTTTCTCTTCTTTTTCTTGCTCTTTTTCACAGGGTGAAAAGAACTGCTGCTTTTCATTTCTTTTTCTTCTGCCAATCTCAAATGCGCTGTATCTTTAGTAGTATTACAAGCCTGTAAATGTTTATACACACACTCACACTCACACACAGGCCAGTGTTCTAACATTTTGTTACATTTTGTGATTTTTGCAAACCTTAAACAGTAAATCAGCCTCTTGTGAGCAGCTTCATCTTGAAATTTAAATGTCACAAAACAAGCACAGTTCTTCTCATCCAAGAACCTCATACAGGCTCACGTATGCGTTGACAGTTCCGCAACAGTTCTGCCTGGGTTAAGTTGTGTAGTTTCAGGGAAGTTCCCAAATTAGAAAAGTTTATGAAGTCATGGTTGCGTCCTCAAGCCAACACTATACATGACCCCTCCATGTATTTTGTAGCCCCCTTAAATGTTTTCCTTTTGATGAAATCTAGTGAATCAAAGCAGGAGTAACTTTAAACAATTTGTATGTTTAAATCACCACTTTCACAACTTTTCTGCAAATGCCAGCTAGATAATGGGTGTGTGCATCGCCATGAGGATGACCTAATTAATTAGAGCCCAGCGTAAACTGAGCCCTGTTAACTAGGACTCTCTTAATTCTTACATAGAATGGCAATGCCACATTCTACCCTAACTTAAAGGGGATTTTACCCTTGACTGAAATTCAGATAACCTGAGGTGATATGTTTAGCTTGTCCTGAAGCTTGTCCTAAGAGTGTTCTGGCTTTTTCCATGTCCCTTGAAGTGCTGGTAAAGGTGACAGCCTCACAGATCTCTTTTGTTCCAGTCTAAAAAAATCAGTCAGTTTTCCATTAGTCCTCATGGCTCTTTTGAACACCAGGCTTTTATTTCACACTTAAAAGAAAATCTGTCAAGTATTTTGGTCACCAAATATATCCTACCTACAAATGTCAGATGGTGATGATTAGATCCTCTATACTAGACACCCATTTTTTAAAAAAAATCCAGTGTTCTGTCACTCTAATTCTATGCCTTTAAAATAATGACCATTATTTGCAATACTTACTGTATTTTGTAGTCTACTTGGACTGAGCTATGAGAGAAGGTTGGTTAGTAGATATACGTAATGCCAGAAATCCTTTATAGAAAGAATAAGAGCAAATGAAAGGTAAACAAAGCTATTGTATTTTCTCTTAAAAAGTGTAAGTGAAAAATAAGGAATCATAAGTGAACTTCTTTTATTCCAGATGCAAAAGGATAGAGCAGATTGATAGATATTTTTATCTGAATACAAAATCTACTATGAATTATAATAAAAAATACACATTATAAACCTAAAACTGATGTTGTCCCTTTAAATGTTCTATCCTTTGCAGCTTTGCTTGTCTCCCTGGCTCCTAAGATTGCCTGATCCTCTTTTTTGGAATTCTTTCAATTAGTTTTGGATCTGTCATTCTAAAGTCTCTGAAATTGCTTATTCTAAGAGATTTCAATATTTACTCTGATGACATTCTTTGATTCTAAACACATAGGAATTCTTAGCAGTTCTGAATTTACTTTGTATCCTTTAGTCCATATAAATCTGGCAATCAAGATTTCTCTCAGTTTAATTTGCTTTCTGTTGAGGATTTAAATGATATTATCCTGAAGCTTTAGCCAACCACTTCCAGTCACTAATCCCTGGCCTTCCTCACTGATGAAAGGCTGTTCTCAGTTCTCTTGGTTCAGTTTAACCTTCCTAGTTAATCTCTGACTTCTGGTAAATTGCCATGATGTTTAAAATCTGCAATTGTAACTCTTTTCTTAAAAAAAAAATCCTGCTTACAAAGGACAATATGACTAACTTATGTCACCTTATTTTTTAATTTAACTAAGAATACTGGAAGAAGGTCACTGCCGATCAGGTCTAGGAATATCTTAACTGTCATCAGATCTAGAATGAATTTCAGTCGGGATTTTTGTCCTTTCCTAGCACATAAATTGTATTTCTTAAAGTTAGAAATGGTCTGGCTGTCTTGCTGACACTCTCAGGCTCTTTATAGTTTCTGCTTCTAGGCCTTTTGGCTGGGCAGCTGCTGCCTTCCAACAGGAAATTTATTAAAATGCGTTTCAGTCTTACAAAGGTCTATCTGGCATTGTTTGTTGGTTTTATTTTTTATTTAACTCCAGTTTCCTTTAGCCAGGACTCATCAATAGATTATGTCCCTTGCATAATAGAGTCCCTTAGGGGTTAGATCCAAATGCTATAAAGATTTATACATTAACACGTACTCAGCTCTGGAAGACACACTGTGCTCAGCCATATACACATAGATGGCATACAGATCGTTTGCTCCACTTTAAGAAATATTATACAAGTTCATTTTAGTGGATCTGTTTATTTGGCTAGCTGACTTACTGTGGGGAAATGGCCAAAATTTTCTAAAATTGAATCCAGATAAGACAGAATTCCTTTTGATTGGATCTTATTCCTAGGTCGATCAACACTCTTCCATCACGGTGAAAGTTGGCAACTCACTCATAGCCCTGGTCCCAAAGAGGAAAACCTTGGTTTTATGCTTGAGTCTATTCTGTCATTTATTAATCATGGAAATATAAATATTAAACTGTCATATTTTCCTTTGAGAAATACAGCAGGGATAAAGTAAATATCTACTCCAGATCTGTGAATATTCCTTTCTGATTTCCTATTTTCACTTATAGCACTGAAATTCCTTATTAATTGGATGGATAAAGCAAGCATGTCCTAAGTATGTACATTCTAATACTAATTTCAGGGAAGCTAAACAGTATTTCACTTCCTGAAAAATGGCATCTTGAACTTGATTCACTCCCTGAATATTTTTGAGAGAGGAATGGGTTTAGAGACTTCTGGGTGGCAGAGTTTTTACTGTGTCCTTTCTAGTTATCTAGACAACTAGAAAATACAACATAGGATGGCATGGGAGAATCTCCTACAAAGGAAATTCCAATTTTGGTTGAATCATGATGAGAATTTTAAGAAGTTCTATATGAATATTCAACTGTCAGTGGATCAGAAGATGGTTTATTTTTATGTTGCAACCATACTTCCTTAGACACCTATGCAACTGACATAATATTTAATACATGAGTGCCAAGGAACAGTCAAAAAGCATATACATGACTAACAATTGGGTTTATTTTCAAGCAGAAGCTCACTTTGCTATTAAAAATATACAATGAAGAGGGTTTCTGTTCAAGTTGTATTTAGTGATGTGATGATACTTGATTGGGGTGTAGAACTATACACATTATGTCCTGAATCTGGATTTCCATCCTGAGGACTACATACACAGGCAGTGAGAAAAGGTAAATGGCCCTCCATTACCATCTGAGCTATTGAGCAGCAGACCCTAAAGCATTCCTTGGATGGATTACATTAGACCTCACAGGGGATTATTTTTCTTGATAAGTGAAAATTAAAAGTCTAGAACAAGGGAAAACTAAAAGAGACCTTTTGAAGTCCATATTTTATTTCATATTCATTCAATAGATATTTGATTTTAGTAATTTACATGTTAAATCTGTAATTTTGTGATCCAGATTTCATTGTATGCAAGGAGACATGATATACTCACGAGCATAATTTATAATTAGAGAAGACTGGAAACAACTCAAAAGTCCATTAATGGGGAACTGGTTAATTAAATTATGCCATACTCAGTCAATGGAGTACTATGCAGCTAGTAAAAAAGTGTGAGAAAATTTCTTATGTCCTGAAATAAAAATTCTCCATTAACTAATTTAGTAAAAAGTCCAGGCATAAAAGAGTGTGGTTATATGTCATTTTTGGTGTCAGAATGTGGGGAAGATTTGTATGTATTTGTACATGTGAGAAAATAGTGGAAAGACCCATCAAAATCTTAATAAAAATGGTTGTTTTGGAGGCAATGGGAACAGGGAAGAAAGAAGATGGCATGAGAGTAAAACTTACACTGTGAACCTTTTTATATTACATTTTTTAATGCAGTATTTTCAAAAAATTAAGCAAAACAAAATTTGTTTGTGTTTAATACTTACTGTATTCCCTAATATTTACTTCTTAAGTTTCTTTCACAACTTTCATAAGGTTTCTGTGGCTGTCAGTATAAACACGGGAAGCAATCTGTAAGGCAGTATGGTTCCTATGAAATGCAGCCCTTGTAATAAACACGTAGGCCACACTATCTAGTTGTGTGATCTTACGAAAATAATGTATGCCCTAGACCTCTGTTAAAACGGAATTAGGGATGTTTCACAGGATTATTTTGAAACTAAAATCACATCATATAGGTTAAAATGAAGGCAATTTACTTTTGCCGTTACTATGGTTACTAGAAGAATCAATTTATGAAATATTTATCTAGAGTTTTCCTACAAAGAAAAAATAAGCATCTAGAAATTTTGCATTATTTTCTGCATCCATTTCATTGGAAGTCAGGGAATTACTCTTGCCTAAAGACACATAGGCTTTTCTACTCAATCATACTTGCATAAAAAATAGATGAAAATACTCCACAAATGATAGCCCTAGATAAATACAAAGGCAGATATGGGAGCAGCTCTTTAATTTCTTGTTGCTATTTGCTTCACCTTAAAAGTAATGATACATTATAGGAACAGGCTATGCTAAATCAATACTTTAAAACTCTTGGCAACTCTGGACTTGCAATTTAAGGTAGGGTTTTGCATGACTTGAGGGTGGACTAAGCCAAATAAATCCAGGGTCAGAACTATAATGAGTGAAAAGAAAGAAAAAGAAAGAAAGAGAAGAAAAGGAGGAAGGAAGGAAGGAAGTCCTATTTCTTAGAGTAGAGCAGAGAAGGAAGAGAAATAGAAGAAGTAGCTATTGTTGTTATTATTACTGGTGAATAGAGCAAGGTTAAAAAAGAATAGAAGGTGCAGTAGATAATAGTGTTTTCGTAGTCCCAGGCAAGGTTATACTGCCCGGGTAGCTGCAGAACTGAGTATCTGGGTTGCTGGAATAGAATTCTCTCATACCTTACCTTTCCTCCTTTCTCTCTCTCTTTTTTTTCCCTCTTTCTCTCTATCTGGAATTTGCCAGCAGTTCTCAGTGTTACCTTGTAGAGCTCTGTCCAAAGACCTTCTTCCAGGGCTGACTGAGCCTTCCACCAGTTGCTAGGTGACTTGGTTGCTGAAGTTCCACAGTTGCATCTTTCAGAGGCATTGCCCTGATAACAGAGAACTGAATTGCTTAAGGTTATGCCCCTGGGTTGACTGATGGTGGGACAGAGACCTATTGCCTCAACTTGGAATTATTCTGAAGAGCCTTCCTAGTTCTCCATAGAATTGGCTGAGTTTTCCATTATACCATATAGAGGGTCAACTTACTGCTTCCTCTATTCCTACTTTCCTTGTTTCCTAACCATGTAGCTGCCACTAACCTCTCCAATAAACCTTCTGAATAAAAACTGTCTCAGAGTCCATTCCCTGGGAATCCAATCTAAGATAGACATGGTGGTAGCTTCAGTGATGGTAGAAGTGTCTGTGCCTGACTTTTGAGCTTCTCAAGTCATGAACAAATAAATACGTTCCTCTGAACTCAGGGTCCTGACATACAGGATCAATTTGGCTTATTCTCTGCCCCCAGTCATTCAGTCATTTCAAGGTGTCACTTCTGAATTTGGGCTATAATTCTTTAAGCCCAGAGGACTAATTCTCAACAAAAGTAAATTATTCTCCAGAAAGCTCTTCAGAGTCTCTAGGCTGGACCTAATTAAAAAAAATCATCTTCAAGTGTTGCCTTAAATTTCACTTTAAACTTTAGACCGGCATCAACCCTCCCCCAACAAGACTGGTCTTGGAGTTTCTTATATTTCCTTTAGGTTTTAGGTCAATATCTGATTATATCTTTTATGGAAAAATCTGTGTTCAATATCTGATTTACATCATTGGAGAGATATAAGTCATATCCTTATGGCTACCAATGAGGAACTAAAAATGATACTAAGGGATATTTATTTCTTTTTCTGAAACTTAACCAATTAATAGTCATTATTAAATGCTAGCTTAAATTCTGCAATATACCAGAGAATGCTTTTCTGACTTGACCATTTTCTTCCTAATTGCCTTCAATTTTGAAATACTGGTAGTTAATTAAGCCATTATGATTAATTAACAACTACTAATACAGGAACTTAATTTTCCTTACATTTCCATATCTTATAGACTGAAGAATTTTCAAAACATGTTTTTGTTACTCTTGCACTCACTAGAGCATCAAGCATAGTAGTCATTAAGCTTACAACAATCAATCAATTGTATCAGTGGCAGACAGTTAATCTGTGAAGAAAAATGGCCGAAATTTAAGTGGTAAAAAGTATGTTTTTACACAATAGAAAGGAGCTATAGGGTTGTGGTTAGGGGGTGGCACTTTGACAAGACTTGGGTTTACATCCCAGAACCACAAGATTCTAGCTGGTGACTTTTGCAAAATCATTTGATATCCCTGAACTTTAATTTTCCCCTCTTTACATTTACGATTGATCATAAGAGTAGCTGTATTCCAGAGTGATTGGAAGGATTGATGGCATTTAATACAGTGATAAGTGAATTATTATTGCTATATTAAAATACTATTGGAACAAAATTCTGGAGTAACTGTTATAAAGAGAAGAATATTGTATTAAAATGGTGTTAAAAATTAAATACCTTTCTAACATGTTTATAATTTCTAATTTCTTTCTAATTCTCAAAACCTTGTGTTTATACATAGAATAAATATTTTTAGGGAAAGACTTAATCTTATAACATGGTCATGTGAACCTTCCTTCCAGAGCTGCATATCTTGAATATTTTGACCAATGGAATAGAACAGAAGGAGCAAAATGAGATTTTGTACCCATTTGTTCTAATCTTTACCATCTGCTCTTGCCCATCTGACTTCACTGTGACATGTGCCATTATTTATGACGTGCTATGAGATCCCCTCACATCTTCTGTGTCTCTTATATGAACTCTGAACTAAGATGTTTCATCTTTCCGCCCTCTCCAAGTGAGGCTGGAAAAGGAGCTGGAAGAGGTCTATTGTTGTGGTACAAAAACTGCCACAAATTTAACAGCTTAAAACAATCAAACCTTTACTATTTCACAGTGTCTATAGATCAAATATCTGGACATGACTTAGTTGGGTGCCTCTGGCTAACAGCCTCTTACCAGGTTGTAGCCAGATTGTCAGTCTCATCTGAAGCAAAGGTCTCATCCGAAGTCTTGACTAGGGGAAGTCTCCTTCTAAGCCGATGCATGTGGTTGCCGTAAGGAGTCAGTGCCGCCTGGGTTGTTATACTGAGGGGCTCAGGTCCTTGGTGAATGTTGGCTAGAGGCCTCCCTCAGTTCCTTGCCCTCTAGCTTTCTCCATAGAGCAGCTCACAATGTGGTAAGAGTGCCATTCCATTAACTCTCTGCCACATTCTGTTCACTTGAAACAAGTTACTAAGTCCAAATTTCACTCAAAGTGAGGGGATTGCAGAAGGGCATGGACACCAGTAGGCAGGCATCGCTGGTGTCATCTAAGAGTTTGCCCACCACGCCATCATTACCGAGAAGCACTCTATGTGCCATGCTGCACCTGTAGTAATGTGTTAAATGCAAAGCTGCTTCTTTTTAAATGGTTAAATTTCTTTGACATATTTTCTATCATGTGTATCACAATTATTTCCTAAGCTTCCCTCATCTGTGTAAATTTGGTTCAAAATTTAGCATTTTGAAAGTTGTCTGGAGCAAAGTGACTCATGATGTGGACTGGAAAAGGAGAGGGCTTTATTTTTATCCTGAATGCATCATGTACTTACTATTGACCCTAGCATGGGGAGTTGCTAAATAGCGGTCTCTTTCTCATTTATAAAATAAGGGAACAATTTTAACTTCCAAATAATGGGGCTATGAATAACATTTTATTTTTTTTTTTAAAAAGGACTTCACAGTAGTGCTTTGAAATCACCTATGTGGTCTTAACATCAACGCTTTTTAAAGAACAACAAAAACAACTAAAGCCACGCTTGTACTTGGTGTTCACAGATATATTTTAACTTACTAAAAATGTACTGGTAAGAAATTCTTGATTCCTTTTTCTTGATTTCCATGTGATTTTTACAGTAAATTTGGGATGTACATGCACTTCATTTATAAATAGGAAGTGTGCTAATAGAACAAATGATCAATTCAGTTAAATTAACCTGAACAGAACATCAGCTTTTTAAGCCAGTTACTTCAAACCCTGCCACTCCATTTTCTTGTCTTAAATATTAGTCTTGTAGACAGTTGATGACAGGGGTCTCAACTTGGAAATGCAATACCAACATTTCTTGAAATGAAAATAGACCCTTCAAGTCATATTTTGGCATTACAAATTTAAAATTAGATCCTATTTCAAACAGGCTTCTTTAATTAGGAAGCATCCCTAACAAAAGACCTCACATCCCGAGGAACATTGAACTATTATGCTAATTGGGATGGCCACTGTATAAGTCTTGGTTGGATCTGAAGAAAGTAGTTGTTATTCTGGCCTGAGTTTCCAACCACACTCATTTTGCTAAATGGCATTTTCTTTAGAAGAGCAGTCTGATAGGCTGTAAGTGTTACTAATTCCATTAAATACCCTCTTTTTCACTATTCTTTCATATTTAATGACCAAAAAACCTTAACCACTGTCTATTTTTAAATGATATAGTTCCATAAACAGATCGAAATACTTGAATAACCACCTCATGGTAATTAGGTTTTTCTGAATGACCACCCTGTTCTTTTTAATTTTCCCAAGCTGAAATTCTAAGTTATGCAAATGGTAAAATTATGTTTTGAGAAATATGTAATTTTATAGTTGGTTTGGATAATTTAATTTGAAAATTGACAGGGTTGATATATATGCTGCAGGACAACGGGCTCACTTCTAACCAGTCCTATAACTGAGTAAACAATACGTATCTCTCTTCCCACTCCTCCTTCCCCTTTTGCTTGTGCTTTTGAAGTGTGTGTGATCCAGAAGGACCTGTCCATATAATCCCTGAGGGAGTATTTCAAGGAAAGCAAAGCCATGGCAGATAATCAGAGACATAAATAATATTTTAAAGCTTACTGAACCTCATTTTTATTTCTTGATGAAGCCATTTCAAATGTATTTCTGTGTGTGTATGTGTTTGTGTATGTGTGTGTGGGTGTGTGTGTGAGACAGAGAGAGAGAGAGAGAGAGAGAGAGAGAGAAAGAGAAAACATTTACAAATATCATATACAATTGGAGAGAAGTTTTAACTGGGTTCAAAAATTGCTAAACTTTTCTTTTCCTGTCACAATTATGCTTTGTATGCACTGTTTCCAATTTTTCCAGCATTCTCTTTTTATTTTACTTGATTTAATTTTGATCCATATTTTGATGCATATTTTTTGTTCATTGTTATTTCTCCATTTCTTCAACAGGACACGTCAATTAGAGAGAATTCATAATATCCATGTTTGCAATTTTTAGCAGAAATATATGGCATATAAAGTTTATGTCTATATTTTTCTAACCTTGCACTTTAGTCTCCTATGTCTTTTATTTTCATGTAACATCATTTCCCGTTCTTGCGATCATCCATTTTATCATCTTTTCTCATTTTTAATGAGTCCATACCTTGCTACAAGTAATTAGAAGTTCTAAAGCAATTTCTTCTTTCAATGATTTTGTTTTTGTTTGGTTTTGAATTTTTCCTTGGGTTGCTTTCTTTATTCATGTCCTTATTATGGAGTAAAAAATTAATTAAGAAGAAGATCTTGGTTGATAGGTTGTTTTTATCCTCTTTTTCTGACTGGATTCTACACAACATCAAAATACAAAACACTGTATACGTAAGATTTTTAATCAAATGTCTCTTTATACAGCCCACTGAATCAAAAAAGGAATAGCTAATGATGCATTAATATATTATATATATATGATTAGGAAATCCTTCTCACTAGAAATGACACTGCTAAGAACTTGGTTTGCATTATTTAAAATATTTTTATGAACATATAATTCTTCAACTGTGAATGTATATTTTTAATGTATTGCATTCAGTATTATAATAAAAATTAGGTTGCTCCCTACAAAGTATTTTGCATGTTATTTTCACTTACTACATTATTTTGATGCCTAGACTTATAAGAAAATATGTATGAATCTCAATTTTTTTCCTGATCCTCAATTATATGGATATGCCATAATTTATCTAATGAATCTTCTGCTGATGGGCATTTAGATCACAACCAGTGTGCTTCTATTACCAAAAAAACGTTATAGCAGCAACAAACCTTCGGAAAGCTTTCTCCATCATGAAAATACTCCTGCATAGCGAAGTCCTAAACTAAAATTGCTGTGTCAAATGGTCATACTAACTTCTCTTCCAAAACATGATATTCATGTATATCTCTAACAGCAGAATGTGTAAGATCACTATCATTATAATTTCAGCAATCTAAATCAAGAAAAGTAATATTTAAGTTTTAGTTTTTGATGTTTTTTGATCCCTAGCAAAGCTGAATCCATTTTTCCATATTTATTATTGTTTTTATACATTTTCTCTTACATATCTATCTCTTTTGTCCAACTTATTATATATTTTGATTCTTTCTTCTTGCTTTATATTAAATTAATACTTAAAGTTTATTTTTGATATGTATTACAGATATTCTTGTTGTCTTTTTAAACGGTTTAGGTTTCCTTTTAGGGAGGATCAACCTTTAAAAATAAAGGGTTTGCCAATCCCTTCCAAACTGATACTTCTGAGTTTAACAGTTGACTTACTCCTGAAATTTGTCTCTAAAACTTACATGCTTGACTTATCTATCTCTCTTTTGAGAAAGAAGAGACAGAGGGAGACAGAAAGACAGAGTTATCAAAACAGACAAATAAAATAGGATAAGTTCAAAAGCAAGATTGCTCACACAACATTGATCAATTTTTTTTTACCTTTATGCATATAGTTTTGAATGGTGTGGTGCTCACTGTGGAGATTTAAAATAGATTTGAAGTCTCTACAAGGAACATCTAGATGGATAGGATCAGCATAGTGATTTACAAACACACGATACGCCAATGGAAGTCTATTAAAAATAAAATAAGTCAGTAATAACTAAACATTACGAAAAGAAAACAACAGTTGTCATAATACTCTCAGGCACACTGATGAGTATTTTCTAATGATATTTCAAATGTTGAGAATTTCTCATTTAATTCAAAACACGCCATCAAAGTGTTTTGTAAGTCAGTTTGTTT
Source organism: Propithecus perrieri (assembly GCA_963574695.1). Lineage (NCBI taxonomy): Eukaryota > Metazoa > Chordata > Mammalia > Primates > Indriidae > Propithecus > Propithecus perrieri. The sequence continues at coordinate 62,598 of CAUYRB010044077.1, forward strand.
TAATTGTGTGTAAATCCAAGTGGACTGTCTTCTGCTGGTAAGAATGTGATCTGTCTGGAAAGGGTGTTTTGTGATTTTAGTGCTTTGTTCTCCAATTTGTCAAGGATGCTCGGAATTATAGTCCTTCACTCCTGGTATAACCTTTACAGTCTTCCTGGCTTGAGCAATTTGGAATATCTTTCCTTCTATAATTGCTGCTGCTGCTTTTCTTACCTCTCCCTACCCTGAACCCTCCCTCCTCCCCCTTTTCCCCTTCCTCTACCTCTTCTTCTTCCTTCTTCCACTATTTCAGCACCGATAGCAGTGCCAGGGTTATGTACAGATTTATGCAGGTGTTGCTGTAGTAAAAAGTTAGCATGCTTACTGTTCCTTGTCACACCTTGTTACTTTGTCCATGCTGGAAACTTTTGGAGGAATTGGGATGAGGTTGGTCATATGTTCTTACGGTGTAATAAAATGCTGGCTCTTTTTTGGTCATTTTACTGTTTATCCAAGTACTACAAGTGTCTTACCAGAGGGCTATGAAACTTTGGTTCATCTAACATTTCCTTTTCTTTTTTCGCCCTTTTAAAGCTCATAAAATAAGAAAGTTGAGGCTTCATTGCATGGAAATTGCCTTCTCTATAGTTCAAAGTATTAAGTGTTAAGATGTTTGTGCTCTCAGGACAATGAATACCTTTTGTTTCCTGGACGAAAGTTCTGCACCTGTGAAGGAGTCGGTTGTAAGAAAGAGGCATTAGGTAACTGAGACATGGACATGCAAAAAGCTACCCTGGAATTCTTTTTTTAATATATATATATAAAATGGTATAGTATTTGCATATAACCTATGTACATTCTTCCATATATTTTAAATCAACTCTACATTACTTATAATACATAATACAGTGTAAATGCTATGTACATAGTTGCCATACTGTATTATTTATTTATTTATTTCAGGATATTATGGGGGTACAAACATTTTGGCTACATGTTATGACTTTGCCACACCGAAACCATAATTTGAGGTGTGCCTTTTCCCCCCTACAATGCTCACCGTGTCCATTAGTTGTGAGTTTACCCAGCCCCAACACCCTAATCCCTGGAGAATATTACTACCGTGTGAGCACCATAGTGTTGATCAGTTAGTGCCAATTTGGTGGCAAGTACATGTAGACCTATTCTTGTGATCTTGTGATAGCTCACTTTGGATGATGGGCTCAAGGTAGAATCAACATCGTTAAAATGTCCATACTACCTAAAGTGATCTACAGAATTAACGCAATCCTTATCAAAGTACCACCATCATTCTTTACAGATCTAGAAAAAATAATTCTACGCTTTGTATAGAACCAGAGAAGCCCTCGTATAGCCAAAGCAATCTTAAGTAAAAAGAACAAACTGGGAGGTATCCGTCTACCAGACTTCAAGCTGTACTACTAGCCTGGAATTCTTTTGGACTCAGTTTGGAGTTGGGAATCCCTTTCCTGTCTTTACTTACTCATCTCTGTCCCTCACATAATACACAAGTGTGCAAGAAATGCTTCCACTTAACTACAGGTTTACCAGTGCTAAAGGCAATGGGAGTTTATAAAAATTACAGCTGAGTAAAATTAAAAACTTGGAACTCTCATTGCTTAAGTTCTGGCATATCTTGGCCAGTCTAGATAAGAATTATTCTTAGAGACACCTCAAGACCTTCTGAAAACTCCACCAGGTATGACCGTTAGGGAAAGTCAGAAACCTTAACACTTAGATTCCTTTATTAAGCCACTTAATATTAAGCAAAATATAATAATATATTAACAATAAATATTCATCACCTAGGAGGTGCCATGCTCTGTAGTGCTGTGAAGAGACAATGATAAGATGTCTGTGGTTTGTTACACTGGAACTTCAGCCCCCTAAAAATATTTCACCACAAACTGTAGCAACCATAGCTTAGGAGACATTTTAAAGGATACATTGGGGGAAAAATAATGCATGATAATACTAATCATCTTGACATCTTCAAGATTAATGTGGCATAGGAAAGGTATGTGTGTGTGTATGTGAGTGTGTGCGTGTACTGTTAGCTTAAAATACAGTACTTCCTTGTTTAACTTTTACTTCCAATATAAGAATTGAATATAGTGAATTGTGTTTTGAGGGGAGGGTTTAATCCATCTCATGGTCAATGTGCTCATCACTAATATTTTTTTCTCCATCTTTCTCTGAACGTCCCACTTGATTATCAATAAATTTCAGGTAACTTTTACATAAGTCTCTAAGTCCGTCTTTTTCTCCTTTTTCCCCTAGGTAAAGGAAAGACAGATACTTAGTTCAATATGCCTAACATCCTTGGGAAAGCCATGGGGAGAATTCGAAAGAGACTGGATAAATATAAGAGAAATTCTGAACTCTGTGAAGAAAACATATGAGTACCAAAGAAAACCAGGCCATGTGTTTCAGATTAAAATAAAATTCCATACACAATAAGGATTGAAAAACTGAGGGTAGGATTCAGAATTTAACAAGATCATGTTATTTTTCAAAATGTTAACACTACATAAATATGGTACATTTACTAAATTGTACTAATTTGAGCATTCTTGTGGATTTCTATTTTGTAATATTTTGTTGTCTTTAAAAGAGAATAGAATTGCTTTACATCCAAATATCAATTTGTCATAGCTTCTTTATTCACATTTCTCCCAATGTTTTGGATGAATGCCTGAAATTCTTACATGATTCCCCATGAATTTGGACTTGTTCCCCCAAGTTCTTAGTATTATTGAAAAAAGGAGAGAGAATGTCATTACTTAGGGTCCCCTGGGTTCATTGTCACATCAGATTCTGGAGCACTTATTTTCAAATATATCTTAAATACCTAATTGTGGTCAATTTCTTGGTATATATTTTATATTTATTTTATAATATGCTTTCTCTTTATTAAAATTTACAACCGCTAATGATTACATTTCATAATTAAATAAAGATGCTTCAACACCCACCCAATGGGGAATGCATTATTGTGCCGGTAAAACGATGACTCTGATGGCTAGACTTCATGCATTTGAGAGTTCTAAGACTCTTAGAATATCCTGGTGCAGTCACCTTTCACCACCACCAAATGGTTTCTTCTAGTTCTGCACTATGTGGTAAATTTCATATGAGGCTTTTGCGGACTGTCTGTGGCTTCTTCATCTGGGGCTAAAATGTTTGTTGCCTTTGCAATTTGCACTGATTGCTTAAGAAAAGAATGGTTTGTTTTGCAAGGGCTGCTTTTAGTTTAGTGGGTTCTGTGCATAGTTAGCTACAATGCTTTTATTTTGTGGTGATGGTCCAGATTGTGTTTTTTGGAAGCATTTATTGCTTTCTTACAAATTACACATATTGCAGAAGGGCTGTTTTTATCCCTACATGGAGAAGAGGCACACACAGTACTTGATCAAGTAAAAAAACTTGATGAAATAGGCTCATATCACACTGTCAAATAAAGAAAAATGATGAAGTCCAGAAGGAAAAAAGAAATATTCTTCTAGAGTGCTTATTACAAGTATTAGAATATTTTAACATATATATATACACACATATATATACACACATAAATGGATATATACACGTATATACACACATATGTGTGTGTGTGTGTGTGTGTGTGTGTATATTTCAGACAGAGTCTTGCTCTGTTGCCCAGGCTAGAGTGCCTTGCTGTCAGCCTAGTTCACAGCAACCTCAAACTCCTGGGCTCAAGCGATCCTCCTGCCTCAGCCTCCCAAGTAGCTGGGACTACAGGCATGCACCACCACGCCCAGCTAATTTTTTCTATTTTTAGTAAAGACAGGGTCTCGCTCTTGCTCAGGCTTATACTGAACTCCTGACCAAAACCAATCCTCCTGCCTCAGCCTCCCAGAATGCTAGGATTACAGGCATGAGCCACCATACCTGGCTAATATTTTAAATTAGTTTTATTAAAGTTAGTGTGGTTTTGATATTCTTAACACCCTCAGGAAGAAAATCAGCTCGTATGATCTGTTATGTGATGAATAAGAGTAATTCCAGCATTATATCTTTTTTTTTTTAATTTCAGCATATTATAGGGATATAGATGTTTAGGTTACGTATGTTGCCCTTGCCCGCCCCCATCCTGCTGCCTAAGTCCGAGTTTCAAATATGTCCATCCTTCGGGTGGTGCGCATTGCACTCTTTGTGTATAGCATTATATCTTTGTATGTTATGTATTGTATGATATGTGTGTGCCAGGTCATATTTATAAACATGGTCTCATTTAGGTCTTAATACAGCTTGTTGAAAAATTATTTTCTTCTCTTCTATTGAGAAGGAAACTGAGCCTCTAAAAGCTTAGTAATTTGACAAAGTTCACGTGCCTAGTAGCCGTCCACAATTTAAACAGGTCTGATTGATTCCAAATCATCTGCTCACTTTCCTATATTCTGTGATCTTCCTCACAACAATTATTCCAATATATTTATGTTACCAGTTTGGAAATTCCTTATTTTTACCAGTAGCTTTGTGATTTTTTAAAAATTTATATAATTCTAGAACTGAAATAATAAATCTAGACCACAAAAAATAAAATAAAATTGGTTATTTTATTGTTATCCAAAATGTCAAATGTAAACATAGCAACAACAAGACTGGTGTCTGATTAGTTGTATAATTGGTTGTTTCAGAGGCAAAAAATAAAAATAAAAGAAGGAGAAAGAAAAAAATGAAAAAATCTGGCATTTCGACACTTAGCCAATAATTGCCTATTAACGTAAATATATCAGCTGTGGCATGTAATCTCTGATGAAAAAAGACATCATTCCTCAGATAAATATCAGTAGGGGCTAACCACCCAGAATAATATTTGTTCATCTTCACTGGCAGAGTAATGACCATGATCCTCTATACTTTCCTAGTAACTTTTTATGTTTTCATATGTTTGCCCAATTGACTTCCAATTATTTTTTCCTACCTCTTTCTCCAACTGGACTGGGAATATTTTGAGAGCAAAGGCTGTGCCTTTTGCAGATTCATGTTTCTTTTCTCACTGGCAGGCACATAGCAGTACAGTCTTCCTGACACACGGATATTGTAACACTTAGAATTTCTACAAAAATTGGTCTTTGAATGAATGTCTGAAAATTCAACAATGTGATGATTATATCTGAATCTGCATTGGTTCCTCACGGTCTCATTAGTTCCTCACAGTATTTCTATCTGTTGTTGGGAATATCAACAACTATTTTAACAGGCATATTAGAACCTCAAAATTGCCGGTTGCTTAAAATAGGCTTTTATGATGATATTCATCGTGATGATGATGATATTGATGAAACTGATATTATCAACAATTTCATCATCAGCACCACCACCATCTAGTAAGATAACTACTATGGATTCAAACTGAGGAATAAAAACACAACGTGAAAAACAGTGAGTTGTAATTATGAGGACAAATAAAAGAGATTCACACATATATTGAGGTGAAAGAATATGGGATTTAGTTTCTAAAGATCAGTATGTCTATTTTTGCCATGTAATAGCTGAGTGATCCTGGCTCTGTCATTTAGGCTCTTTTAGTTTCATTAGCTTTAAAATGGGAAAAATGATAATTCCTATCTGTATCTATTCTAAGGATGCAACAGGATACTCTTTTTGAAAGACCTTTGTAAACTGGAGTATTAAAGATACAAATGCTAGCTAATATTATTCCTGCAATTCCTACTCCGAAGTCATCAGTAAATATAATTTCTGGTTCTCTGGAATCAGAGAACCATGTCCTCTGTTAGTCTGAGCTTAATTAGTTTTTAATTTCATTAGAGAGATTGAGGTTTCACTCTTATTATGATGGGGACCATTTAGCATCACAGATTTTTCCAAGATGTCATATTTATCCTTGTCATTTCTCACTCTGATTTCCTGCTTCTGATGAATTTGTTATCTGTGATATTCTCTTGCTTCCTGTACCTCCAGGGGTCTTTGTAAACATCCTCACCTGTGGGACCCCCACATTGCTTCATCTCATAAAATAAGAGTCGTACAAGTCTTTTCCGTAAAATAGACTCATAATGATGATTTGGAGTGGAATTTTAGAACACATATTAGGTAGAAACTTAAAATTGGATATCAATCATTAATCTTAAAAAAAAAAAACAATAATTGACCCATACCCTGGCCAATTTTTTTTTTGCTGGTCCCCTTGGGGAAGAAGCATTATGCTTGCTAAACTGCTCTGATAAACAAACTAATTATTATTTGTCTAAACCTGTTCAACTAGATTCTGCTTAGAAAACATTTACTTTACAAAATTATACAGGCTATATTGATGTTTCTGCTTTTGGTTTTTGCCTAAAAGGTAGGGAAAGTTCTGTCCCCAAATGGAATGTGGCTTTTCTCTTAAGTGACCTTGTACAAGCTGAAGACTGCTTTTAAACTAATATTTCTTTATTATTTGGCTGTTTATGTCAAATATTTGAGGAAAAAAAGTACAAATGACCCTTACATTTCCTGTTCCACAGAGCTTAATTTTGATTACTTTTGAAAAACATGAGTCAAAATTTCTAATAACTTACTTTTTAAATTATTTACCATTTATTAAGCACTTACTATGTTCCATGCTAGCACTGTACAATGGAACTATAATGAGAAACAGCTATACAATTTTAAAATTTTGTAGTATCCTTGTTAAGAAGGAAAAGCAGGTAAAATTAATTTTTACAATGTGTTTGAATTCAGTATATACAAAATATAATACTTATTTCAAAATGCAAATATTAGCGAGATATTTTATATCCTTTTTTGTATTGTGCCTTTGAAATCTGTTGTGTATTTAATGCTGCATATCTCAGTTCACAGGAGCCCTATGTAGAGTGATCAGAAGCTACACGTGGTTAGTGTCTACTCGACAGCCCAGCACAGTTCTAAGCACATGTGAGAGTTGCATGTCTCACGTAATTCTCACAATGGTCTGATTATTAATTCCATGAGACAGATAAGGAAAGGGAAACGCAGAGAAGTTAATTAAGTTGAGTAAAGTCACACATCCGTAATAAAAGCCAGAAATTGAATTTAGCTTATTGTGATTGCAGAGTTTTCAATCTTAACATTAGGTTCCTATTTCTGTGCTTTACTTCACTGTTGCGAATATTTAGCTAAGCCTCTGATAAAACGTAGAGTTGAGTACTCTTCTTTCTCTTTTTACTGCTTGTGTGAATTCGGTAAAGAATGCTGAATTGACATATCTGTGGACTAAAATAATTTTGTGGTCCAAATGTTATTATAAGAATGGATTTAGGTTGCATAAGCACATGCTATTCTTTTGAAATGATGTACCTTAACACTGCCCCGGAGGGATTTGATCTATGCAATTCTTGGCCCTTCTACTGCATCAATCAAAAAGGAAACTGATTTGTGGGTGGGAAGTGGGGTTGGGCTCAGTGGAGAGCCTACCACATTTTAGTAATTACTGGTTTCATGTTAATTTGAGGAACCAAAGTTGTATCTAGTATCATTACTCCTTCCAAGATATTTACGTTCCCTTCTTTAAAAAGAAAAAAAAACCCATAATGTTCATGAGCTAGTTAACTCTGCTGGTGACAATATTCTTTGAAACATTTATCTTAATTTTGTTTATAATGGATAATTTATTTTTTTCAGGAATATTTATGATTTCACTAAGAATTCTATGGAATTATTTACCCAGATCATCCAGCTTTATAAACCTTAATACCTTTACTTTTTATTCATAAGGCGCCAAAAATATTTCAAATAAAAACCTAAAATATCTTTACTGGCATTCTCAAGAAGTGACTGTAATGGGAAACATTCTCCCCAGGCTACAAGTGAGAAATGGAAGTTGAGTGACGTGCGCAGCCTCAGAAGCTCTTGGTGATGGAATGGCTGGAGGCTTCAAGTGGGTTCAATCAGCAGCCATTGCAGATGCAGTCCTTTTCTAGTAAACGGTTCCTTCTAGATTTCCTGGAGCTCTTCAAGTTGCATCATGCCCATTGACATGTTGCTGGCCTTTGACAGTTTTGGGTGTAACACCGGGAGATACGTTAAAAGGCAGGGTGACATCCACACATCTCTGTTGCTGACTGGCTGCATGCGAGATATGGCAGAGAGAAAGTCGTGTGCAGTTTACAGAAGATGGAATGAGTTCCATATGCTCACCACGCAGCCATCCTTGCGTACACAGTAAGGGCTTTCTCAGTGTCTATATTTAATTTCCACATAAAATATGGGCTTTTCTAAAACCCTCACCACATTTTACTGTGTGTCTGCATGATTCAGAATGTTTTCCTTTGCGAATCACACATTGAGAAAAATAGTGCTCCACCCACATGAACTATTAATTTATTTACCTAGGACAAAAGAGAATGAGTGTGTGTGTGTGTGTGTGTGTGTGTGTGTGTGTGTGTGTGTCTATGTGTAAGTGTCTATTGTAGCAAACTCATGTTCCAGTTTTGATTTTTCCACTGCCTTCCTTCTGCCACTAAACTCTGGGCTTTAGCCCTCCTGTTTTGTCTGGGACTGCTACTGAACAAGTTGTACAGGTCCTTTGTTGTCTACGTTTAACAAATAGTCTCTCAGTACTCAGTGGCCCAGTTCCAAAGTCCCAAGAAAGTAAAATTGCCCATATCATCTTCTTTGGCTGGGCTTATCCACCTGAAAATTGGTTGCATGTGAATCGATTGCCCAGGACACACCCTGACCCCATGAACGAGCTCTGGCAAAGCGACAGATTTGTGCAAGAAACAGGACAAAAATACAGACAACTGCCTCAGACAGTTATAGGAGGGGGACAGAAACAGTGTCTGTCCCTCTCTCTTTTCTCTCTCTCTCAATCTCTCCCTCTCTCTCTTCTCCCCTCACACAGTGAACATAACCATCTACTAAACTTTTAATGAGTCCAATCATAACATTGCTTTAGAACTTTCCAAGTATGTTTTGTTATCCCTCTAAATCCCTGTGTTCAATTTAAGTAATAAAAGTAATAACAGATATAAGTGAGTCTGGTCAAGCTTAGCCACTATTTTATTACTGTCCTGATGTCCTTCATATCCTAGAGGTGTGCGAGGTGGATAAGATAGTTAAGTAACAATGAATTGGTTCCTTCGCAGAGAGGGGAACTACATTTACTGAGAATATAATATATTCCAGATATTTGCGTGTAATCCTCACCTGAAGCCACTGAGGAAGATATTATTGATCTCCATTTTGCATTCGATTAAGCAGACTCAAAAACAATAAGTTCCTCTAAGTAAGTTCAAGCAGCTAGTCATGGGTAGGAGTGTAATTTGAGTTCAGGTCTCTCTGATACTGCAAACCCTGTTTTCTGCCACATTCCTCCATGCTATAAGCAGAAAATCAATCTACTTCAGAAACCAAACAGTTTCTCAAAGTTTGCTCAATTTACTTCTTTTTTTTTTTGCAAACATTAGTCATAAGCATAGAGTATCTGGAAAGGGTGTGAGAACATTTACCTATCTTTCCGTTCTAATTCACCAAAGAGAAAAACTATTGGGTTAAAGGGGGATCATTGTTTGATGAAATCATTGCAAAATCGATTAGCAATTTCCTAAAGGATTTATCGATATGCTGGATAGGAAGGAAGGTAGCTTTCTTTTGAGATTTTCGTGTGTAATAGTAATGATAAAATTCTTTCTGGAAACTTTTCATGACCATGAAATGATTTTTTTCTTTCAATGTTATTTTTCACATATATAATGCATAAAAATATGAAGTTACCAACATTAATATAATTTTTTTATGGAATCCAAATGTTTGAAATAGTTATAGCAAACTGTCCATTTGTATCTCAATGTGAATTTTTCTTTTTTTTGTTATCACAGTTGAAAAGGAAAAACAGTGTTATCAAGATCTACTTATCAATCTTATTAATAATACTGTTTATCAGGATCTTATGACACAAAGTTTATAAATTTTTTAATCAATTTTTTTTTCTTGCATTTGAGATTACATTATTCTATGCCTCTTCTGTTTTCACTTTCCATATCTGCCCCTACAAACAACTCTCCCATTTCTTTGGAATTCTGGCAAGAACAAGTAGAGAAAGAATAAAAGATATATGAGTCACTTCCCACCCTACAATTAACACATGAAGAGAGAACATAGCAAAAACAATAATTCCTCAGGCATATGTGGTTTTTGTTTTTAAGCCAACATACTTTCCCTCTGAGTGTATTAGCTGCCATTTTGTAAATGAACCTTTTGCTCGCAAGCATCAACTTTAAGTGTTTTAGCAAATTGGAATCCACACTGCTCTTATCATTTAATTTAAGGGAATGTTCTGCACTGGATCTAGAGGATTTTTAAAGAACGGCCTCCATTGGCAAAAGACCCAGGAAATGGCTAAGAAACCATTCCTTTGGGAAATTCAACCTTTTAATGTTTGATCTACACATAAAGTATATGATTTATTTTATTTTTTGTTACCAACATTTTATGACCATTCTAAAATTGAGTTCTCAATTCCACTATGTCAGTGATTTTCAATTTACAGGTAGATCACTATTTAGTGGACTGTGAAATCAATTTGGTTGGCAGTGGTGGGCATTGAGAAGACAAGAACAGAGTGCACTATACACAGGAAAGGTGAGCTTTGTATGTTGGTATTGGTGACATTGAATGGAAAAATATTAGTGTGCATTGCTCAAAGTAAAAATAATCTCCCTATTGTGAAATATTTTTTCAGTTATATATACATGTGTCTATTTATAAATGGATGTGTGTGTTTGTATGTGTGTTCTATATTACTGTGTAAAATATATTTCCCTGTGGATCATTGTAAAAACGTTTGAAAGATGAAGAAATAAATCAGTGAACGTTTTAAATATAAGTAGGATATTTTTCTGTATTGCTTCTGAGACTGGGGTACTAAATGAAGAATCTACTTTCTGTATGGCCAAATTTAATCAATAGGCTATAGATTGGCAATCTTAGATTTCTTGTGCTTGCTCAGATCTACAGCAACTTTCTTTAAACCTTTTGTAAAAAAGCTTTCCTATTAATTTCTTGTTGCTAAAAAATTCCTCTGAAACATTTTTAATATTCTCCAGGGAAAATGTACAACAATTATAGGAAACCAAAAGATACAAAGAAAAGTTGAACTGCAGAAGTCCTTGTATGTGTTATATATGTATGCATGTATGGGGGTGTGTATGTATATATTTACATGTGCACACATATGTATGTGTGAATGTACTGCCAAAAAAATATTACACTGAAGTTAAACAGGTGAGTAAGACTGCATTTCAGACTGCTGTAATAAGCGAATTTGAATGCAACTCCTCTGAAACAAAGGGCAGGAGAGATTTCCAGGACTGGGGAAAGTTACTAGAAAAGTAATAGAGGATGTTAGTGGGTGTGAGGGGAGAGAGAGAGAAAGAGAGAGAATGAGAGACTTTTTGGCAACACAGTATTAGTACCAATGCTGTTAGTTCTATCTATTGCAACATCAGAAATATCAGGGCTCAATTGTCTGGTGCCAATGATAGTACTACTGGTGCTTATCAAATACATGACAATAATAAATATAATTTTATAGATAAAAATATTATATCCTAATTACCCTAATTTGACCATTACACATTGTATGCATGTTTCATGATATCACAAGAACCCCATAAATATGTAAAATTGTTATGTATAAATAAAAATTGTAAAATTTCACAAAAGATACTGAAGTTATGTTAAAATGTCATGTATAGCAATTTATTAATAGTAATATGTGTGAAAGAATCCATCAGGCAGCACTTGGGGGAAGAATAACCATATGCAGTTATAAATTCCACAAATATTGCAAAAATGGTTTCAGTGTTAAAACTCTTACATAAGGATTTTCATATTTTTATTTAACTTGAGAATTAATTTACAGCTTGAAAACCACCTAAAAGTTTCATTCTCTGAAAAAATCTGAGGGCCATCAAAATTCTTTTTTACCAAAATATCTCAGGGATGATCACACCTCACGGAACTAGAAAAGGAAGAACAAACCAAACTCAAAGCAAGCAGAGGAAAAGAAATAATGAAGGTCAGAAATGAATGAATTGGAGAACAAAAAAACAGTACAAAGGATTAATGAAATAAAACGTTGGGTCTTTGAAAAGATAAACAAAATTGGCAGACCTCTTGCTAGATTAACCAAGAACAGAAGAAAAAGGACTCAAATAAGCTCAATTAGAAATGAAAAAGGTGACATTACAACTGATACCGCAGAAATACAAAAAATCACCAGTGAATACTACATAAATCTCTATGTGCATAAACTAGAAAATTTAGAGAAAATAGACAAGTTTCTGGAAACACACAATCTCCCAAGACTAAACTAGGAAGAAATAGAACTCCTGAACAGACCAATAATAATCAGTGAGATCAAAGCAGTAATAAAAAACCTCCCCCCAAAAAGGAGCTCTGGACTAGATGGATTCACAGCTGAATTCTATGAGACCCACGAAGAAGAACCAGCACCCATAATACAGAAATTATTCCATAATATTGAGAAGGAGGGAACAATCCTCAACTTTTTCTACAAAGCCAGTATCACCTTGATGCCAAAACCAGTGCTCATCAATTTATGAGAGCATTCATTAAATGTGGTATATGTACATCATGGAATACTACTCAGCTACGAAAAAAGATGAACTAATACCTTTTGCAACAATCTGGATGGAATTGGAGACCATTCTCCTAAGTGAAGTATCACAAGGATGGAAAAACAAACAGCACATGTACTCGCTATTAAATTGGAACTAAGTGATGAGCACGCATGTGTAGTGAGTGAAGTAAAACTCAGTGGAAATCAACCAGTGGGGAGGGGGGAGAAAGGGAGGAGGAAAAACCTACTTAGTGGCTACAATGAACACTATTTGGGTGATGGGCACACCTGTAGCTGGGACTCAAGAATTACAAAAATGATCCGTGTAACCTAAAACATTGTACCCCCTTAATATTTTAAAATTAAAAAAAAAAAGAATCTGGAAAGAACTTTGATAAACAGTGGTTAGTACGATTTCAATAAGAGATAGAATAGAGTTATAAAAAAAAATTCTGGGTTAATAAGGATGTGAAGGGGGACTAAGGGTCAAGTTCCTCTCAGGCCTCTGAAGGTTTGCTGATAAATCAACTCATAAAAGGCAGATTAATAGCAGGAAAGGCACACACATTTATTTGATTATAGTTTTGATCACAGCAGACTTCAGAATGAACACCCAAATATACAGGGGAAATTGTTCATTTTTATGCTTAGGTTTAGCAAAGTATGGACAACTGTGTAGAAACATAACTGAGCAAAAATTGTATGATCTAATGTTAACGGGCTAAGTGGGGAAACCCAGCAAGACTTGTCTGTTTAGATTCTCTTGGCCTCTCTGAGTATGCATTCCTTCCTTCTGAGTATGGGACAGGACCTTTTTTGTAATGGAAGGTCTTATGAACTACAGTCAGACAAGGTAGGTCAGAGAATTTCTTTATGGCCAGTTTTTACACAGAAAGGTGGAGAGAAAATTAGAGTAATATTTTTAGGTTTTATGGCTGGTTTTGGGGAGGAGGAGTTCTGGTTTCTATGACCTGTCTTGGGTAAAGGGATTATAGTTTCTATGGTTAGCCTCTGGGGAAAATGAGACTGAGAGATAGAAGGGTAGGAAAAGGTTAGAGAAAAACTTTCGCTTCTGAAGCTGCTTCATTTTGGGGTATTGTTTTCTGAGCCCCATCAAGAAGATATTAGTAGGGATTTTGATGATATTGGAAAAAATAACTGCCTAGAGAATAGTTTCAGAGAACCTTGTCAATTAATAACTTTGAGTATTTTTTAATGCAATGCAAAACATTGCTCTTTTCCTATAGAGCAAACTGTAATGAATATATAAAAGCATCTGTGTAGAGAAGAGGAGAAAATCGAGATGACTAGAAAAGAGAAGATACATACAGCAAAGATGTATTTGTACTTCCTACACAGGAAATAGTAGTAATTATTGTCAAATGTCATTGTATATTGTTTATAGCTTGTTGCTTACAGTAAAGCTATTATTATAATATATAACATAATGCTATTTTTATTGTATTCATTAAATCATTTTCAATTGACATTTTTATATTTTCCATCAAGTCCTGTGGTTAAAAATTCTTATCAAATATGAGACTTCCCAACTGACAACTCCAGTTATTAATAATATTCTAGTTTTCAGAATGAGCAATACCAAGAAGTATTAGAAATATGATTTTCCTTGTTTAGGGGTGCTATTCAACATATACCTATATAAGTATGTATAACCTTCCCTACTATGAAACTCGCCATTATTATTTTGGTTCCTAAAAATTATTAGTGAGATATTTCACATCTCTTCTTCATACAAAGTCTTTGAAATACAGAGAAAAAGTCTAAAAATAATAAATGGAGATTAATTTAATTATGGGACAATATCAAGAGGTAAATCATGCATGTAATTGGAGTCTCAGATAAAAGATACGCAAAGATCAAAAAGTTATTTCAGGATAGAGTGAGTAAAAAAGTGCCAATTCATGAGAACTATTAAGCCAATAAATAAGCATCAGTGAAACTCAAGAAACATTCACATACCTTTATCACAATCATCACTAGATCATAATCAACTTGTTTAAAACAGTGATAGAAAGAAAATCTTAGGAAAATGACACCTTATTTACATAAAACAAAGATATGAATTATGATAAACTTGTCAGAAACAACTCAGGGCAAAAGAATATAAAATGATATCTTTAAAGTGCTAAAAGAAAGCTCCCAAGCTTGAATTACCCACCCTACATCTACCCCATAAAGAAGTAACTGCTAAGAGACTCCCTGCCTTGCCTTAACAACTAGTAAAATGAGCAAAATGCATTCATCATGTGTTTTTAGAAACTGAACAACAGGTATCTAAGATATCCCTAAGAGAAGGAAAACAGGCATCTCTAAAAGAAGGGAAGCAGAATTCATACTCCTTTAAGACATTTAAATAATCACTAATCAGGTATGTTTTATAAGTACCTTAGAGATTAAAGTTTGTATTGGCCAATCTGTAAGATGATTCAATAATATTAGAACATATGGTAAAGTTCTGCTCATAATGTTGTCTAAAACAGTGTAGTGTCAAGCGCTGTTCACGTGGACAACAGTAGATCTGTAAGTTTTTAAGAAGCAAGTAATCTGGAATAGGAGACAAACAAAAAATTATAGCAAAACTGAATTCCATAGTAAAGTTATTCACAGTAAATTCCATAGTAAAGTTATTCACAAAACTTTTATATGACGTAGAGGAAGCAGTGTCATCTGCTTATTATCTCTTCCTGAAATATTTAAGTATTAATTGGAAGCAATTGCAATAATAAATTAAGGCAAAAATTATTTATAGAGGAACTGCAGTTATTCCGAAAATATTTTGGAGATTATTTTAAAAGGAAGGCATTTCTTAGAGTGCCTCCAGTAAACTCCCAAAACGTATTTCAAAACCCAAATGTGTTTAGCATCTGGTTTGTACAATCCAGGAAAACCTCAAAGAAAAATGTGACTGTTGCAGATTATTCACCATTTAAAATTTTCTGGGCTTCTACATTTTTTCGCATAAGTATAAATAATTGACTAAGAACTATTCAAAGACATGCTTTACCTGAATTTCTTTGCAATTAATCAAATGTGGCAATTGAAATTAACCTGTTTCCTCTATTACCACTTTACTCACTGTGCATGCTAGGCATTGGTAGAGATAGCACAGTTCAATTTAAATTTAAAATTTAAAGTAAAAGAACTAAACAAGATAGTGCTTTCCCTCTCCCTTTAGAGAATTTTTGAGGTCAAGGATTCATACAATGAAAATATTAAACCAAATCTAGCAGTAAAGTGGATCATTAATATCAATTCCAGCTTCCATTTACCCTAAAGTATAAACTGCTTATCTAAGAAGCAGCTCAAATTTAAATCAAGTCACAGGGATTTCCTTTGTGATTTTTAGTTGGGGACTGTTAGTTAAAGTCATTGTTTCTCATTTAACAGCAGCTCAGTATCTATAACAGGATATACAGTTCACAGAGACCTTGTCGTCCATCGGTGGCCTTGCTCCAGAGGCTAACCTCCCTGGTGGTGGACATTTCCCTTCCAGTCTCAATACAATGTTAAAATCTCTTACATCACAGAGTATACTTCTTAATCTTTTGTATATCCTCTAATTTTGGCAGATATCTACTTCTCTGTTTTTGTGCAATCTGTTAATAAACAATATTTAATTGTATTCATTGAGCATTTAATATCAACAAAAAATATTCCTTTTTGAAGCTCAAATCCTTAATACTTGCTGTCCCATCACAGAAAATACTCAATCCTTTCCTGCCTTATTCCCTTAGCCTATCTACTGCATACATCAGGCAAGAAGACATTTCAACATGGATGCCTTTCCTCATCTGACAGACGATGACAAGTCTTGCTGTCTCATGTTCTCATAATACCCGGCCTGTATTTACTAGAATTTGTAATTATTTATTAGACTGTAGGCTCCAGGAAAATATTGACAATGCTTACATTTTTGAACATTGTATTATCAGCATGTAGTGCAGTGCCTGGGTCATAGTAGATGCTTTATAAATATCTAATGATTAATTAATAAACAAATGAATCAATGTGTTAGCGTGAAGATGAATGGATGAGTCATATCTTAATGGTGACACACTTACATAGTCATAACAGTCCAAAGATTTCATAAACATTCACATTTACAGTTATGTACTTCTGATTTATACATCTTAGAATTACAATTAATTTTATCAGCAGGGATATTGGATATAACTTGAGTATATTGTGACAATACGTATAAAACCATTTACAAATGGGTAAGCACTATGCCAAGGCAAGAGAGAAAAAATTAAAAGCTATTGCTATATTCTTGACTCAAGCCATACTCAATATCATTTATTATATTTTATATTACATACGTAAACACTCATACACATTCTCACTAGTATGGTATTGCCTACATTATTATAATTTCCATTTCCTTCCCAATTCCCTTCAAGTCTATATCTGACATGTAGTCCTAATGAATTGCATTGTTTTAAATCACTTCTCTAATTTGTCGAGGTCATATTATGGTCATGTTGAATCTTGACATCTTGACATTCAAAGTGTTAATCAGGCTTTCCAACTAAAGAGAACTGTAAATTATTAAGTTCACAGACTTTTCTATCATACAAGTCATTGATGAAAATAATAAATGGCCCTTGGCCCACTATTGACCTCTACATAATAAAACTTCTGTCCACCTTCGTTGACAAAGAATAATTAATGACTTTGATGGTTCTACCTATTTTGTTTTCAACAAATAGGTCTATGGTACTGATCCATTTTTATCAATTTGTAAATGAATCCAATTATGAATACTTTTGCAATTTTAATATTCAATGTCTAATTTCAAATTGTGAATGGAAAATGCTAACATTCATGCACACTAAATAACAAAATAGATTAATCATAGTAAGAATAGTTAAAGCAAACCTTCAGTCTGCTGTCGTGTTTATTTCCTTTCCTACAATGTTCCTGTTGTTCCACTTTCATATTCTTTGAATATGACAGCTTCATGAAATACTTCCTTCTCTAGCTGCTGTGCCATGAAGAAGTCTTTGCGATTGTAATAGGTTATAATCTTTGATGAATAATAAGATGAACAATGTTTGTGCATTCTTAATCACAAGTCTATCTCTTGGAGAGTGAAAATATTTTACCTGTTGCTTGCTTCTGGGGACTTCCTCCTCAGAATAAAAAAGACTGTATTTTGTCTGTTTATTTATGCAGTCATCTGTTTACAGTTCTGCCTGTCCCCACTGACCTTTATACTTCTTAAAGACAAATAAATATCCATTCATCTTTGATCCCCTGTGCTTAGCACTCATAATAGTTTCTAATAAACATTTGTTTAATAAATTGAATACTATTATAACATGAAGTAAGAAAATCTCGAGTTGTAAGTGGTCAACGGAGGGGAAGTTAAAGAGCCCCTCTAAACTCTAAATACAACATACTTAAAATGGAAGGGGTGAATAATCGAAGGGGCTAATTAGTTGACAGGTAGTATCTATTCAAATTTAAAATTCTGTATTATGAATATCCCTGTGTGCATTTTGAAATAGATAGATATGAATCTTACTTTTCTTTTCTACTACTTTCTTTTTGTCTTTGTTTTTGATCATTAGGAGACTATGAAGGCCATTCTCATGGCCTCCATTGCTTCCTAAGACTATTTCTCCAATATCTTAATATAATCATTTTTAGGAAGCCAAGAGATTCTACAGGAAAATAGCAAATCATAGAAATTATTTTCATTTTTCAAAGTGCTTGGCAAAATACATACAAATATGTTTATTAACATTTTTTCAACCAGTTTTAGATACTATGAAATTTTACTTGGATTACAGAAGAAAAAAATTAAATAATCAATGTGATAAGATGCATGAATATGTCTATGAAATTAGTATTCATTTAAAATTTGAAGATAATATATTAATATATTCTCAGGGCTGATTTGCAAACTTCCAATAACAAGAACTAACCTTACATCAACATTAAGACTTTTGTAGCACCATTTTAATATATTCTTTTAAAATTCTATCACTTCTACCACTTTAGATGCTTTCCAATGAACAACAGATGAGTTATTTGAATACTTGCAATAATGTCTAATTAAAGTAGGCTAAAAATAGTGGATAATGAAACTTACCATATATTTATATCTGAGCAAGACATGCTTTAATAATTTTTTTACTTAATTTGCCTTTCTCTCTAAAATAACTAACCTGTTTTCTTTCACTATGAAATTTGGATTTTGGTTTCTAATCTTTAAATTTGCTTTAAATAAAATTCTACTCTTATTTTTCTTTTATCCTGGCAGCAACAAAATTTTGATGAGAAATTGTGCTCACACAAATATTGAGTGTCTTAATATTAGACATAATTCAATACATTTGCTTTGTGTTTTGGAAATGTGCCATTGTTTTCAGGAAGACTAAAATCACAAATGCCATTTTTAGTGGAAAGTTATACAATGTACTCTATTTTGACATGAGTTCAAAAAAGTTTATTCCAGTGATTCAAACAAACATATTTAAAGCATATTGATAAGAATTTTCAAACTAATTGTGTGTGATGAACATCCAGTAAAGATGTAAAATGAATTCTTATTATTTTTAAACATAATTAAGCAAGAAAGAAGCTGTATATAATTAGCATGTTCTGTAAAAATAATTGGCTCATTAACTAAACTATAGCAGCCTATTGTCATTTTAGACTCTAATTGAAGAATGGATAGAAATAGTAAGATGAACTCATTGCATAATATAGGTGTTCACGAGACAATTATAATTTCTGCAAAAACGCCCTTATTGTTTGAAATCTTATTAATACTATTTTGTACAGTGAATCATGCTGTGAAAGAAGCAATGAGAAAGACTACAGAAATTGCATAACATGATGAAAAGGAGTTTGTCAACTCATTTAAGTATGGTCATCTCAAATTTATGGCACAGAATTCAGTCGTGGAAACAAGAATTTCATTCTCTATTTTGGAATAAAAAGCAAAATAATAGGTTGATATTTATAATAATCTCATCACCAATACCACTTTCCCAAATTCATTTTTAAGTACCCTTATTATCTGAACATTGTGTGTGTACACACATACATACTCACGCATATGAAATACAACATTATAGGTGAACTAGTCATCTTTTTTCTCCTCTCTTCTCCTGTTTCACTTCCATTTTCCACTTTCTTAAGAAACTGGTATCATGAATTTGGAATGAATATTTCCAACCCATGCTTTAATATTTTCACTGTATTTCAATGTGTCTATAAACAATGTATGATTACTTTGAATTTTCAATTGCTTTGAGACTTTGAAATTTGCATACATATCCTGCCACATATATAATTATTAAAAACATTTATCACAAGTATAATAAATTCTTTTAATTGAGCATGGTATTGCATCTTATAAATATTTTATATGTGTCTCCTGTAAGCAGCATGTAATTGGAATTCTTAAATCTATAATATTTTTATTGTCTCTGTAATCAAATGTATTGATTATTGATATATGTTGACCTGCTTTTTTATTTTTGCATTTTTATCCTTTCTTGCATTTTCCTTGTTTAACGTCATCTTTTATTCCCTTTTCATAGAATAAAAAAAGTGTTCTCTTTCTTTTTATGATCTTTTTGTGAATCATATATGCAATACTCATTTTTAGTAGTTTCTGAAAATTTCAACATGCATTCTTAACTTTATAAAGTCTAAAACTAATCATTATCTCATCTTTTTTTTAGGGAGTACATTAGACTCAGAAAATTTAAAATCTGAGTTTCAATGTTCTGGTATTTTATCTAGTATTTTAGTCCTACTTTGTTTTACTTATCTCCTATTTGCTAGTTTTATTTTTCATACTCAATTGGGATTTAAATTCAGCCCAAATTGCTAATTTCTTTGCTCATTATTTTATAGTTCATCCTACCTTTTTGTGTGTTTATTTGCTTTCTTAGTCAAGAATATCATTTGTCCCCTAATATGGCTAAAACGCAAAAGAATATTCAAGCACCACCCAGCTCAGTTAAGTAAAAAATTCTGAGGTTGTTGTTTCGGGCATCGGAATATCTTTTCCTGCTTCCAGGGGACTTTGATGACTGAAAACACTGCTTAGTCATCTTTTCAGTCAGAGTTTGTGTGTGGTAATTTCTCTTTCCCTGTGAATAAAAATATCTTTACTTACTTCTTTTTCTTGAATGAATTTTTAACCAGATATAGAATTTTAATTTGGTTAGCTACGCATCCTCAGTACTTTGAAGATACTACTCTATTGTCTTTCAGCATCTATTTTGTTTTTGAGAAGAGGACAACAGATATTTAAAGCACAGCCCTCAAAAAAAAAGGCTTATTTTTCCAGTTCTCTCTTGAATTCCTGTGTGCCACATTAATGTTCAATTTTTTTTCCTCTTACATTTGGGGACTGTAGATTTCTCCCCCATTTTTTTTCTAAATTTGTTCTCTTATTGTTCATTTCTTCGCTTTTTATATGTTGCTATGTTTTGATCACCATGACCATGTGTTTAGATAGGAGGAGGAATTTCCAATATCAGCTCAGCCTGCTCTATTGACTGGATGTTTCTCTTTTTTTTTTTTCCTTAAACAACTAACTTGAATGGTATGATTGTATGTTCACTATACTCTTCACCTCTCTTGAAATATCCTTGCTCAATTAGACATAACGTGGTCTGTCTCTAGTACCGCCTCTCTCACGTACAACTTCACAGAGTTCCAGCCTGTCTCATATGCATGGAATGATCTTACACTTTATATCTAACCAACTGTCATCATCTCTCCCTTTGTTTTCCATTGAATTCTCAATTTCACTTCCAGCTGAAGGACTGTCTTAAATACTTTTACAACTTAATGATTCCAATTGTCAGGACTTTAATAAATTTCTGGATCACAGAGGCATTTGTCTTTACACTGATTTACATTCTTTGTTCATGTTTTCATGCCATATGTCCAGTGTAACATTAGGCGAGTTATCTTCTGAATGTTACATCTAATAAAGAATCCAGCAGAATATTGTTATTTAGAGGTTTCTTTCATTATTTCTATTATTGACAACAACAAAAATAATAGTAATATAAAAAACAACTTTCTGCATAAAGCAGTTTCAGTTTCTTTCTTTTTTTTTTTTCTTAAACGCTGTAGAAGGCCCTTCACACTCTATTTGTCAGTTTGGCTTTAAGGTTTTCATTTTGTTGGCTAGAAGACAGATAAAGGGGATTACGGACAGAACTGAGCCTGGTTTCTGCTAATCTCCAACTTGAATTCTTTCAAGGGTTGCAAAATATGATTCAAGTATTTCACAAGCTTTTATAACCTGAGCCAGACTTTGTCATCTGTCTGGAATATGTGCCATCATGGGTGGATTTGGGACTGACATTTTCTATCTCTGATCTCAACTGTACAAATATTTGTTTAGAGTGACTATCAACATAGCACACAGGCACTTTTTCCTCTGATGTATAGATGATAGAATAGTTCTTAACTGGGGACCTATGGATTGGACAGGCACAAACTATCAAAGAGAAATGAGGCAAATTTTCAGTGAACTAAGATTTTATATCTTTCCATAGGTAGAATGTAGAGTAGTTTCTTCTGTTCCAGAAAACTATTTCTTATGGTTTGGTTAACATTACAGGTATCTCATATATACAGCCACACATCTGAACCGATAATGGTGAATTAGTTTTCCCAAATACCTTGTATGTGGAGTCTCTTTTTACTTGGGAATTAAATTAATCAAGATTGTCTTTTTTTTCTACTGTTTTCTCAGGTACTGTCCTCTAGAAAAACTGTATTAAGGCATCAAGATAAATTTTTAGGCAATATTATATAAATATCTTAACTCTTATCAGATGGATTAATATTCTTGAAATTATAACTCATGTGCATTTCATGGAAATCAGATTAAATTAATGCTACGGATATTATTTCTCTGTAAGTTATTTGTTAAAACATATGGTATACTATATAAAATTTGTAATTTTCACAAGAGAACTGATCAAATAATTGAACAAATCTTGAAAATGATAAGGATTAAAATCATTGACAAATCACAGACCCAGAAGCTTGGAGATTTTGGAAGAGATTTAGAGGCTCATATTTCTCTTAGATGAACAAACAAAGGCTGGTACCTTAGTAAGTTTTGTAAATTCCTCCAAAAATTACCCAGTTTTCTCTTACAATTAAAGAATAATGTAAAGTTTTAAATTCTGCTGATCACACGCATTCTTTCATTGATTCAATCATATTTTTGAAAATCTACCTGTGCTAAACATTGTGCATGTACTTGGCTACACAGACGAATAACATTGTCCCTGATCTGAAATAACTGAAAGTAGGAATTACCAAATATTAGTCTATGCTGAAAAAATTAAAGATGATGCTGTAAGAAAAGATGTTAAATTCATTAAGTTAAATAAATATTTTACTTTGAGGTTAGAAGCCTTGTTTTCATGCCAAAAGATTAGATGATAAATAGTTATTGTATTTTGTAGAGTTTTCATGGAACAAAATAAAAAGTTGGTAATGTGACATAAATTTAGTCCCTCAAAGTGATTTTATTGTCATTTCTATTGTTGTTACTGATATATATTTTTGGGAACTATTGAAAAAACGTGAAAATCAATATCAAATCAAACTAAGAAAAAAAACCTCCCAAATAATTAGAGTGTATTAATAATCAGTGGTAAACTATCAGACAAATATATACATTAACATAGTAGGTTATCTTTTGTAGTTTTATAAATAAATGTTATAGAAATATTTTGTAATTAATTACATAATTGGTTTCAAATGTTATTATAATAACAAATTATAAGTAAATATTACCAATCCAAGGAAAGCAAATGGCATTCCCACTGTCACTTTCTATATTCTGGGAAAGAAAATAGGAAGGTGGGTTCCATCTGGTATAGATCTCAAAATAGGCTGTTGAAGTGAAACATCTTTGGGTTTTTCTAAGAAGATTCTGACAAGATTAGCATTGGTTTTCACTAAACTCTTGAAGAGGGTGTAAATTGTGCCTGTTTTATTTAACACTGTGATCACTGACAACAGCCGTCAAATTAAAATTGCAAAAATTAAGACAACTGTTCACATGGACAGTTATGCATCAGCCTAGACATTGTTCATTCTTTGATTACATTGGTTACATTGTCACCACTATCTTACTACAAAGAAATTGCATCCTAAAAACAGTGATGAGATCCAGACTTAACTGATTTGAATGCTTTCAGCTGTAACATTGCTGAGCACAC
Organism: Propithecus perrieri; assembly: GCA_963574695.1. Lineage (NCBI taxonomy): Eukaryota > Metazoa > Chordata > Mammalia > Primates > Indriidae > Propithecus > Propithecus perrieri. The sequence goes on from CAUYRB010044077.1 coordinate 86,436, forward strand.
ATTTTTCTCTTCCCTATATAACCCTTTCTTTTCATTCATATGAGGTTGCCACTTGGTAAAATTTTACTGCAAAAAAACTAATCCTTAAAATAGTCCATTTGAACAACAATTGTTTCTAAAATGATCAAAGATAGTAACAAAATCATCACATTATGTCCCAGGCAAAGTATTAGTAATAGGTTCATAACATACAGTACTTGTGAAGGTCATATCTTAATGACAGAAGTGAAGTGGTGGATGCTTAAAATCTGCAAGTGAGTTTCAGCATAATGACAGGACTTTGTTAAAAAGACTACGAGAAATGATCAAAAGTTCTATGTTTGCAATTTGTGTGCTTGCTCTTCTTTTCTCCTTTTATTTGTATATTGGGTTTGATTACTTTGGTTTCCACTAAAATAATTTAAATAGTAATGTTTTCCTATATTGTATCTTTTGTATCTTCTTTGATTAGCTGAATATAAATAATTTCATACAAATTAATGTCACCATAAGAAGATTCTACAGGGCTATATAAAGCTTACTGTTAATGTGGTAAATAAAAGTCCTAAATATCTTTGAGATTGACAGAATTAAATTCATTTTCAAGAAGAAAATTGTGAAATTTAACTTTCTAGATAGTCTTAGACAATATTTACAAAGTAGTGTTTAGTACCCAGAGCTACAAATAATTGTATTTGTATGTTACTATTTATAACATTTTCTGATTATTAATAACATTTTATTGTAGATTTGTAAAATACAGAATATTATGAATGGGAACCAGAGTCTGTAATCTTATCACCCAGAGCAAAAGTGCCATGAATTCCAGTATTCTGTGGACTCTGTGAATTCCCTCATTTATCTGACCTTCATTTATTCCTTCATTTAAGTATTTTCTGTAGTTACTGACTTTCTTAAACTTTCCAAACCCTTTACATACACTCTCCACACCCTATAGGGTCTGGCCCTGCCCATCTGACTTTATCTCCTAGTACTTCTTACCTCCCTCATTACAATCCAGCCACCCTGACTTTCATTCTGTGCTTTCTCAGTTGCCTTTCTCTCTTCTATAGATTTTTACAAAGACGATTTCTTCAGATCATGCAGATTTTTAATTAAAAATTATTTTTAATAAGATATTCTATTGCTACAACATCCATGAGAACTTCCTTACTTCATCTTTCTTCATTAGGTTGCTTGGTTGGATTTTATTTTTGTTTTTTTTTTTTTTAATAGTACTTATCTCTGCTAGAAATTATTTGAAACTTCTATTTGTATATTTCTTTGCTCTCTGACTCCTACAGTAAGAATATATATTCTATAAAAGCAGGAAGCTTGTTTATCCCTGTGGCCTACAATATGGCCACATGTAAAATATACACTCAAATGGGCACACTTGTAACTTTGACTCAAACGGTACAAAAGCAATTTATGTAACCAAAATATGTGTACCCCAGTAATATGCTGAAAATAAAATTTTAAAAAAGCAAGGACCTGCAGGAGCCATTCAGATATGGATCCTCTGAATTTAATAGAGAAATGAACATAATATTCTATAACAGTCTGAACCCCTCCCAAATATACACCCATAAATTATTTGTCATTGAATGTTCTATGGAAACAGTATTGAGCTGTTGGTTTACAATCATCTGCCTCTATGTCATGTACAAATTATTCACTGGAAATATATAAAAACAATAAAATAACAACTTTTAAAACATAGAGGAGCCTAATAATATATATTTTTAGTATGCCTTTCTGATTGAAAATATTAAGAAGGGAGAATAGTTATATAAACATATGAGAATTTTTGTAGCTACAATTTCTTAGATCAATGATTGTCCAACTCTGCCATTTCTTCTTCAATGAGGTCTTCCATTTTTCTCAAGAATTCTTAAAATTTGGATTACAATTATGATTTCAAAATACATGCCACTGGAGTTTGGCTTCTGCATAGGATATAAAAAGTTACAGAAGTGTTTCTACCTGATTAACAATGAGGGGGGAAAAAGCCAGGTAAAATACAAAATAGTTACTCTTCTTGAACACTTCAGAATTCTGATACTTTAGAAGAGTCAAATAATACATATATGAGGATGGTTTTATATAAAACCATCCTCATATAGCCATCTAATCATTGACAAAGCAGACAAAAATATACAATGGGGAAAAGAATCCTTAATAAATGGTGCTGGGAAAATTGGATAGCCGCATCTCTCACTTCTCACAAAAATAAACTTACAGTGGATAACAGACTTAAACCTACGGCATGAAACTATAAGAATTCTAGAAGAAAATGTTGGAAAAACTCTTATAGACATTGGCCTAGGCAAAGAATTTATGAAGAATACCCCGAAGGCAATCACAGCCATAACAAAACTAAGTAAATGGAAACTGATTAAATTAAAAAGCTTCTGCACAGCCAAGCAAACTATCACGAGAGCAAACAGACAACCTACAGAATGGGAGAAAAAATTTGCATGTTACACATCCGATAAAGTGCTGATAACTAGAATCTATTTAGAGCTCAGGAAAATCAGCAAGAAAAAATAAAACAACTCCATTAAAAAGTGGGCAAAGGTCATGAACAAAGGAAGACACAGACTAGTGGCCAATAAACATGAAAAAATGCTCAACATCTCTAATCATCAGGGAAATGCAAATCAGAAACACAATGAGATATCACTTGACTCCAGGGAGGATGGCTTTTACTGAAAAGTCCCAGAACAATAAATGTTGGTGGGGATGAGGAGAGATACGAACATTCATACACTGCTGGTGGGACTGAAAACTAGGAAAACCTCTGTGGAAAGTAATATGGAGATACCTCAAGGAGCTACAAGTAGAACTACCATTTGATCCAGCAATCCCATTACCAGGAATCTACCCAAAGGAAAAGAAAAGACATTCTATGAAAAAGACATCTGCACTCGAATGTTTATAGCAGCACAATTCACAATCACAAAGGTGTGGAAACAACTCAAGTTCCCCATCAATACATGAGTGGATTAATAAAATGTGGTATATGTATACCATGGAATTCTACTCAGCCACAAAAAACAATGGTGATCTAGCACCTCTTGTATTATCCTGGATAGAGCTGGAGCCCATTCTACTACGTGAAGTATCACAGGAATGGAAAAAGAAGCACCACATGTACTCACCATCAAATTGGTATTAACTGATCAACACTTATGTGCGCATATAGCAATAACATTCATCGGGTGTTAGGGAGGTGGGAGCGAGGAGGAGGGGATGGGTATATTCACACCTAATGGATGTGGTGCGCACTGTCTGGGTGATTGACACGCTTGTAGCTCTGACTTGGGTGGGGTGAAGGCAATATATGTAACCTAAACATTTGTACCCCTGTAATATGCTGGAAAAAAAAGTTGGCATGAACAATTAAAAAAAAAAGTAATATATATATATGAAAAAGAGAGAAGACCTGTGAGGAGAGACGAGAAACAGGACTGGTCTTACTTTTGAAAAAGCAGGAGAGGAAGAGGCTCCTTGCCAGTTGCAACTGAAGTGAGTCAGAGAAAATCAGTTACATTTTTCAAGAGCTGCTGGAGACCGAGTGTAGGTCAGTTTCCGGCTCAAATAAATAGAGGGAGGAAAGAGAGAGAGGAGAGAAAAGATAAATATAAGTTACCAACATCAGCAATAAAAAAAGAGGACATTAATAAAGACATTATAAACATGAAAATATAATAAGATGTTATAAATAATTTTTGAAGCAATAATTTGGACATTTTGAATGAAATGGACAAAATTATCAAAAAACTCACACCACTTAATAAAGCTGAGAGAAAATGAAACAGAAACTCTGATAAGAAGATAAATCTGCTAAAGTAACTAAATCCATTAATAAAACTTTTCCCACAATGAATATCTCAAGCCCATGTGGCTTTACTTATGAATAATTCTTGATATTTTATGAAAGAAATAACAGATTTTTTTTTACAGACAGTTCCAGAGAATGTCTTGGAAAATATTTCTTACAAAATATAGCAAGAATATCATAAGAAAATTATAGATCAATCAAAAATATAAAACCTTAAAAAGAAGAAAAACATTGATAGTCTACAAAAGGCAGAAAGGAAGTACTCAGACATTAACAAAAATGAAAACACAACATACCAGAACTTATGAGATGTAGCACAAGCAATGCAAAGTGACAATATCATAGCTAAAAATGCTTATGTTAAAAAAATAAGATCTTAAATCAAAATTTAAGGGTCTAGAAAAAGCAGAATAAACTAAATCCAAAGCTAACAGAAGAAAGAAAATAATAAAAATTATGCAGAGACAAATGAAATAGAAAGTTGAAAACAATAGGGAAAATTTAAAAAGCCAAAAGTTGTTTCTTCAAAATTATCAACAAAATTGACAAGAATGACTAAGAAAAAAGAGAGAAAATTTAAATTACTGAATTCTAAAATGAAAGTGGGGTATAATTAGTGAATCTATAGAAATAAAAAGGATTGTAAAAGGATATAATGAACAGCTATATATCAACAAATTGAATAACCCACATATAAAGGAAAAATTTCTAGAAATACAAAGCCCACTAATACTGAATATAAAAATTGAATAGATGTATAACTAATAAGATGGTTAAATCAGTATTCAAAAATCTCCCAGGAAAGAAAAGCCCTAGACCTGATGCTTTCACTTGTGAATTCTACCAAACATTTAAAGAATAATACCAATCCTTTTCAAACTTTTCCAGAAATTTCAACAAGGAAAAATAGGAACATTTCCTGACTCATTCTATGAGGCCAGCATTGCTTTGATTCCAAAGCCAGACAAAAACATTACTGGAAACAAAAACAAACAAACAAACAAAAAGCTATAGGCAAATATCTCCTATAAACGCTGATTTAAAAATTCTCACCACAATACTAGCAAACCAATTCAGCAATGCATTAAGAGGATTATGCTGCCAAAAACATTCGGGTGCAGATGGAAACAACCCAAGTGCCCGTCAATCCATGAGTGGATTATCAAAATTTGGTATATGTTCACAATGGAATATTACTCAATCATAAGAAACGACAGTGATCTAGCACCTCTTACACTTTCCTGGATTAAACTTAAGCCCATTATCCAAAATGGGGCACCTCAAGAGCAGCAGAACGGGACCCAGTTGTACTCAACATCAAATTGGTATTATCTAATCAACACATAAATGCACATATCAGAACAACATCTATTGGATGCTGGGGAAGGGGGAGGGCGGTGGGAGGAGGGGGGAGGAGGGAGGAGGGGACGGGTCTTTGTATACACAAGGAGTGCAATGCTCACTACCCGAAGGATGGACATATTTGAAACACGGACTTCGGTGGGGGGGGAACCAAGGGCAACACACGTAACCTAAACATCTGTACACTCATAATTTGCTGAAATAAAAAAAAAAAAGAAATTTCTAAATGAACCTTTATGTTTAGTAATACTGATGTTATAATTGCTCCATTATTTTTTTTTTTAGTAAAATTATAAGAGCTTGAAAAAATAACCTGATGAATAAACTAACCATTTACAATTTTG
>CAUYRB010044080.1:0-36149 GCA_963574695.1 Propithecus perrieri
AAAAATAGGAAAAAAAAAATTAGCCGGGCACAGTAGCACGTCCCTATAGTCCCAGCTACCTGGGAGGCTGAGGCAGGAGGATCGCTTGAGCCCAGGAGTTTGAGGTTGCTGTGAGCTAGGCTGATGCCACGGCATTCTAGCCCAGGCAAGAGAGCAAGAGAGTGAGACTCGGTCTCAAAAAAAAAAAAAAAAAAAAAAAAGAAAAGAAAGACATATGATTTGTAATTGTTTTTATACATCCTATTTTTATCAAATGCTATTGTTCATACAATATTGACTGAATCATGGAGGCAAATTATCATTGCTATTATTAAAAAAAATTCTCCATCGGTTCATTTGAATTTTTTATACTAGAAAATTTATAATTTGAAATACTAGCTTCAGGGAGAGAGATGCTACAGATTGTGTTGTTCAAAGTCCTCTCTGTGTGTTCACAGTGGGAACTTTCCTGCGTAGCCCTTTTTCTAAGAAAGAGATATATTGTCAGGAACTGTGAAGGATCTGATATTTTACTCTAGTTGCAAGCTAACAAGTAGCCTGTTACAGTTTCATAGAAGTTAGCAGAAGGCATGCGATTTCTGGGTCAGAGACAAAGGACTTTATTACTCAAAGTGCAATAGGAAGCATGAATTTCATACTCCCATACATAGATTCCCCTCACTCCAAAGTCCCGTAGGGTAAAGTAGAGCTGCCAGGTGGGTGCTGCACATGCACTGAGTTTGTTATCAGATGGGAGGAATTCCACACTTAGGAAAGTCCTGTCTTTTAAAAGGCTGCTAGAAAACCTACCCAAACTTTGCCCTGGAGGGTAATATTATCTTTGAAATTAGATGTGCAGAAATGCAAGAGATCCATGGAGACTTGACTCCCAACATACACAAATGCAATGTACCAATAAGGCTATTTTGATGAAAAGAAGATGCACAAAAGTTTTGACCATAGAGTTAGATTAACCTTGTAAATGTAAACCCTCAATCTTTTCTAAGCATTTCTTTGAATATGTATTCAGTTGGAATGAAACAATTTGTTCTACTTTCTAATGCTTTATCACCTGATGCCTTAATAGGCTATATGTTCTTTCCTCTTATCAAGGTTTTACCATTCTCCTGTATTCATTTGTTTATGTCAGTAATTTAACCTTATCAGGCTAATGTATTTCTTATTGTGTTAGAGGAACTAATGGACACTTTCTCAAGAGTATTTTCTACATTAGCTTCCGTTCTCTGCCTCTTCCTGGTAAAATTAAGTTTCACAAGGTCCAAAATGTTCCTCCTCTGTAGTATAGCTAAGCAACAGCTACTTAGTTCTGCAAGGCTGATTTCCTCTGCTAATAGTTAAAACTTTTTAACAGCCTTATTTTTAAGGGCTAAACATGTTAGCCCTTGTCTACTTCAAAGATAACTCAAAATAACATCATCCTGATCTTTTTGTTTTTGTTTTTAAGATGAAGCCAGAGCTACAAAATTCACTTGAGTTCCAGAGAAAAGGAGACTTGTCAATTGCTATCACTTAATATGACAAAGTAATTGAACATTTAACTTTTCACAGAATGGTAAAAACCAATCCGTTCCTCTTGGTGTCTATAAGTAGGAGGCACCTCTTAAGAGTTTGCCAAAAGGTAGTCACTGGTAAAGTTGCGAGATAATATGCAGCATGCCTTCTGTATTATCAACTTGTAAACAGCAAATCATTTCTTAGTATAAGTGCATATCCTTTGCAATATTTGGGCCATAGCTATACTTTAAAAATATTGTTTATTTGAAAATAAAATTTAACTAGACATCCTGTATTTTTATTTGCTAAACCTGACAATTCAGGTCACCATTTATCTACCAAAGAGACTACAAACAACCTTTGCGTAAAAATTGGCGTCCAGTGGGTTTTAGTACAGAAGCACTCTACTTGGGGCACAGGTGTGGTCATGGTTTCGAAGTTTTGACGTGACATCAACACTACACAAAAATAAATGTACCTCTGCAAATTTTGGAATTCACAGATGTGTTTTGAAAACAGTGGAATAGTTAAAAGTCGTCATAGACTTGCCGGTTTGCAGTTTCTAGGGAGAAACAAAACTTGAATTAGTTCAGGACTAGGAGAATCGTTCCTGAGTGAGTGGGAAGTAACAGCGGAAAAGGCCTCTTCAGGGCTTAGGAGGAGAGCGCGCGAGAACTTGAGCGAGCCAATAAGAGCCGAGCAGGGACAGGTTGGGATGTGTGGTGACCAATCAGAGCCGAGAAGGGTGGGGCTAGATTCCGGGAAGGGGAGGGCTCAGCAGTCCGGACTCCGAGGGGCGGGACTCAGCCAGTCAGAACCAGGCAGGGCGGGGCTGTGTGAAGGGGCGGGCTCGGGGGAGCGAACCGCGGTGTCAGTACGTCTTTCGGCTTCACCTGCATCAGCGCCTGTGCTTATCTCCCAGCAGGGCGCCTCGGACTTGAAGGGTGACGCTCACTCCGCTCGTCATGGCCTACTCGGGATATGGAGGAGGGGTGAGTCTTGGCCGCATCCCCGTGGCCCTAGCTCTAGCTGGGTGTGGCGCCCCCTGGGGGCGGTGCCAACGTACCGGGTCTGCCCTCGGCTCCTGCTTTCTGTGTCCGTGTCTGGTACTCGGCGGTACTCGGACTCCGCGGGGTGTTGGGAGCTGAGACCCGGGTCGAGCGCCACTGAGCTTGGGCTGAACGTGGAGCCGCAGGTGTTTCGGTTCTTGAGGACCCCCTAAGTATCGTCCTTGTGGAGCCGAGGGAGTGATGTGTGTTTAGAAATTTATTTCCTGGAATGGAGAAACAAACTGTCCTATTCTTGTTGCTGTAATCTTTTGTGGTCCACCACCGAGTCAGTTTAGGTAGAGATCATCTTTGTGAATTTTTTTTTTTTTACCACTTCTTGTTTTTTTTTTAAGTTGTTAATGAATAAATTAAGATATACTCTAAATGCCTCCTAATCTTCACTGTTATTCCAAAGGCAGTCTGTTTTTCTAGACTTTTTTTTTCATGCAGGAGAGTTACTCTTAACTATTTATCCTGCATCACCTTTGAGAGTTGGAAGTTGTAAAAATAGTATCCTGGTGGCTAGTCCCTTCTTTTGAGAAAGGGACGCAAACCTTTAGTATTGATGTCAGTGATTTCCAAAGGGGGCTGAGCACACTTTGTGTTAAAAAAGTGGGAGTGCAAGATGATCCACTGGTGTGTGGGTAGAAGATAACGTATTTTGTATTTTTATTTCTATTTATTTTTACCCAAAAAGGGAAATGTGGTTTACTAATTTTAACATAGAACTTGACATTGGCGTATTATGATCTTCAAACGAGTTACTCCTACTCCTGGGAGTAAGTGGGATTTTTTTATTTTTTAACGTAATGAAAATTGATTTGCTTGAAAACTTGCCTGAGTTTCCTTTGGCATCTGCCACTTTATAATTATACTCCTCATTGGTTCTTAAATTTACAAAGAAAGTTTAAGGTACCTAAGGAAGGTAAAGCCTCTTTCAAAGATTAGTCAAGATAGCGTAAACCCGTGGGGCATTAAAAATTTCTCTACCTTTTACATATCTTCCTTTGGTTGAAGCTTGCTTTAGAAATGTGGTGTTTTTACTACTATTGGGATGCTCTGAATTCATGTATATGGTAGAGTGGAGTGGAGAGAGTAATACATTTTCATTTAGTCAAAGAATTTGCTACTTCGTTATCCCTACTTTGTCAAAGACTGCTTGTATTTGATGGAGAGTTCCACAAGAGAATAAATAAAATATTTGTATGTGTTTTGAACATTTAAATACCCTTTTCCGTTTATTTAAACATAAGCACCTCTTTTCAACTGGTCTCCTGCTCATCATTAATAGCTGGAAAGAAAAGTACCCTTAAATAGCTGGAGCAGTATAGATTAGAGACATTGATTTTTTAAAAATGTAATGGATATATTTTAAGATACATTAGATAAAATTTAGGGATAAAACTTTCATGATTTCTTTACTTGTAGTATATTAATGACATAGTTAAAACTTTTATCAATTGCATTAATTATAGTCAATCTGCACCTTATGGTTTCTTACATTCTTCTAACAAAATATAAAATGTTAGCTGCTAGACCTATTTCCTTTGATAGTATACTTTGATCTAATGAAGTACGTGATTCATCTCTTTAGAAGATGAATTCCAACAAATGTTTAGTTTCTTGTTTAATGTTTACCAAAATTATGTTATTCTCTTTTTTCACTAATTATATACAAATAAAAATTATAACTCAGTCTAAAGGAAGTTTTTTTTCTTTGTTTCTCACTTTGGTTACAGGAAATCAAATCTAAAATTTTAATTTATGTACATATTTTTATTGTATATATTATGTATTAAGGTCATCAGTATTTTCAAGCATAAAAATACATTTTAAGCATAAAAATATTACAGGGATAGGATATTCATGGAAGAAATAGAATAAGAAATAAGTTCAAAGAGTAAAATTTGTAAATTTTACGGAAGAGCCTTTTCATGTCTTTTTAAAAATGGAAGGGAGCAGGTATCTGATTATTGTTGTATGTAGATGACAAAGGATACTTTCTTTGTAAAACTTTCTTTGTAAATGTCAATATTTGCAATATGTTAGGCATTGCATTCTTTATAACTATCTAAACTTACAATAAAAACTTTATATATCAACATAAGATATGGGAAAAGGTATATACTTTTTCAAAATTCTTTTAAGAGGAGGGAAGCAAAACATTTAAAGAACACTGACATGTGGTCCTGGTGGTATCCTGAGGGATGAGGTGCAGTTCTATACCTTGGCCTCTCACTCGTTTCATTTCAGCCTATTGTGACTTATTACAGTTGATATGTACAGGGTTCTCCAAGGTTACAGATTATATGATTTAGTTTTAACTAAAGTAACCCTCACAAAAAGAATAAGTAATTTGAAAATTTCTGGGAAGAAAACTGAAGATCAAGGATATTACCAAAGATTCAAAAACATTCAAACCAACACGAAAATGACATAGCTGATACTTTGTTCAAGCCTTTCTTATCACATTACCAAGTAAGAACAATGATGATCTAATGATTAATTTTAACTCCTTTGAAACTCTCAAGAAAACAACTTGAAATTTGAATTTATATAAACTGTTTTTAGGGCTTAAACTTTTTGTCCAGGGCCCCCGTTCTCCTCCACATGGGCTGTTACACATGGCGCTTCAGCTTCATAGCATGTTGGCCATGTTCTAAGAGAGAGAATACTGCCAGTCCTCCTAAAATCTTAAGCCTGGAAGTGACATGATAAAGTGGAAACGGGCCCAGCCCAGATTCAAGGAAGTGGAGAAGTAGTGTCTGCTTTTGGATGGGATGGGACTAAAGAATTTGCAACCATCTTTAATCTCAGATTGTTGAATTTGGGAAAGTTAATTCTGCAAATCAGGAAGGGAAGATAGGTTGAAGGTTATTCCTAAGGACAGATTCTTCATATAATACTGCTTGTCTGACTTTCATAAAAAAACAAGTTGTGCTTATCCTTCATGGCACAAATGGAGATGCCACAGTAGAGGATCCACAGCCAGTCTTTTGGCACCATCTCTATATTGGCTTTTAGTGTGCTTATATTTAGTTTGTCCTCTCTTTTCATAAAAAGGTTTTTCAGTTTTCTTTGAAGCTTAAGGTGAAGAAGGTCTCCAGTGAGCCTTAAATTTAAATTCTTGGGTATGTCCTAGGCCTTGATTGTTCTTCATGCCTTTGCAGGCCTGGGAACCAAAGCCCAGGTATTTGTTACTGCCACATGCTCTCAGAGCAAAACTGCCTTGGGAGTTTTGCTAATCCTTTTACCTCTGGGTTTAGACTTACCCCCAGATAATGGCCTGGAAGTTTTTTCCTGTTAGTGCTCTTAAGGTGACATAAAAATTTTATTTTGTGGAATTTATTATTTTCAGTGTTAGGGCAGACCAGATTATCATAGCTTGCCATTATTAGAAATAGGGTTTGTTTTTTCCCTTCAGCCAGTTTTTGTAATTTATATATTAAATAATTTTATAAATTCCATTTTATTTATATTCATCTAACCCACTTCAAATGTATTGGCATAAAGGTTTTCATTGCATTTATTTATATATAATATGATATATACTTGTTTATAGAATATTAAATATAAATAGATATATATTTCTTTTAAATTCTATTTGTGGTTCTATACCCTTTTTCTTTTTTTATGCCTGAAATTGACATATCCTTTGCTGGTCAGTCTCTTTTCTTTTTTTAAAGAATTATTTTTGATTTTTAATCTGATATATTCTGTTTTAATGTCTACTGCTTCCTTTCTCATACCTTATTGCTTCATAATCTAGTTTTTGACCACCTCCTTGAATGTATTTCCTAGAGCTCAATATTTCTTCCTTGCTTTGGCCTTACCACATCCTATGCTGCAGCTATTCAAACTACTTGTAGGCTCCTACATTATATTCTTGCAATTCTTTCTCTTTCTGGCAATGTCTTTCTCGTCCTGGCAATCTCTGTTCATTCTTCAAGGATTCAGATCAAGAAGATTTTTGTTCAAAATGGAATAATGAACAGTATTGATACCTCTTCCATCTCCGGACTCCTGAAATTGCTGAATAAAATACCATTCTAAGGTGTTATATTAATACTAATGGGTACCAAGTCTCAAAGTGAAAAGAAGAGAGAAACCATAGCCATAGAAGGAAATAAATAGGTATATAGCCTTTGGGGTCAGACTGTATTTGAATACATGGTCTGCTTCCTACTAGCTACTTGACCTTGACCAATTCAGGAAACCTCTTGAAGGTTTCAGGTCCTCAACTGCAAAAAGGAGGTAATACTTTGATACCTCAGTTGTTAGAAGTTGATACCTAGAGTTGTTGGAAAATCAAATAATATAATAGATAGACAGTATTTAGAATAGTGGGTGGGATATAAAAGCCCTCAATAAATATTAGCCACTTATTATAATTATTGGTATTCTTACTGTTATTCTTATTAGTTTCAAAGAGGACTATGGTTGGGATTATCACTATATTGATCTTTTCATTGTCATCTTGGTTTTTTAAAAATAAATCTTTTCTGATGGAGAAGGTGTTTCAGCTCTACTCATTTTCCCATGACTAGATCACAGTTTTATTTTTTTTGTCATGTATTCTTCTAGGTTTGTGTCTTGAGGTATACTTCTTCATTTTAGTATAGGTGAAATCTTGTATTTTTTACTTTTTATTTATTTCAATGATGGTGATGGTAAACACTTCTTAAAATTGTGCCTCATGTTCTTCTGTTAGAGTAAGTTCTTAGAGGCTAGAGATTTTTCTTTTTTCTTTTATACTTCTTTTAACGCTGGATAACATGTTAATGAATTTAATTATGTCTTAATGTAAGTCATCTAGTGTTTAGTCTAAAGCTTTTGTAATAGTTAAATTTAAAAGCTCTTAGTAAACTATTTTTATTTTTTACTTTTTAATGGACTTCTAAAAAATATTTTCTTTTAAACCAACTTTAGTGGTAATAGGTAGTATTTATATTATTAACCTTCTCCTTTTTCACTCTTATAGTTTGGAAATTTTAGCATCCGGATGCCAGGAATGCAGATGCCAATGGGACAGCCAGTGCCAGGAGTAGGTCCAGACATGCTCCCTGGTGGGTACCCTGGGTACCCAGCATATTCAGCTGGTTATTCCTCAGATGCTGAACCCATGTGGACTTACTTCACTGCTGTTGCTGGACAGGTGAGATGCTTAATTTATTGCACAAATAGTAATTTTTAAAAATTACTGTTATTTAAAAGAAATGTCAATTATTTTACTTAGTGTATCATTTTAAATATGTATAAAATTTATATTTTAAACTTAGTATAATTTTCTTCCAGAGATCAAAAATGAGGATAGTCATAATTATTTCATTTTTAAAAATCTGTTAGGCCAGGCGCAATGGCTCACATCTCTAATCCTAGCACTTTGAGAGGAGGCCAAGGTGGGAAGATTGCTTGAGGCCAGTTAAAGACCAGCCTGAGCAACATAGTGAGACCCCATCTCTATAAAAAATAGAAAAATTAGCCAGGCCTGGTGGCACACACCTATAGTCCCAGTTACTCTGGAGGCTGTGGCAGGATGATCACTTGAGCCCAGGAGTTTGAGGTTGCAGTCAACTGTGATGATGCCATTGTACTGTAGCCCAGGCAACAGAGTGAGACCCTGTCTCAAAAAAAAAATCTGTTAGAATGACGTCTGACATGTTGATTTGACTAAAAGAGGAAACAGATTTTTTTATAATGGGGAAATCTGATTCTCTCTAAGCTAGTATGCTTCCCTTGCTGACTTTATTCTATAAGGTGCTCCTTTTACTAGTAATTAAATACTTCACCAAAACTTACAGTATTATCTCCTTTTGAATTACCTTTTTTCCTATCACTTAAATCTTTTTATTTCTTTCACTGTGTTTGACATTTAGAAGCATCATACTCTCCTTGAGTAATTGTTAATGCAAAGCTAAGTGTATTTAGTCTGAATGCCCTTGATGAGAATTGGAAATATGAGGGAAGGTAAGAGATTTTTTGAAAAATTAGTATTCCAAGGAACAATATTTTTAACTTGGACATCAATCACATTAAAAAAAAGTTTCAGTTAAAACCCCTAAGTATGTCAAACAGTGTGATAGGAAATCATTTCAAAACATCATAAATTTAAGTTGAGAGATTACATTTTTTTCCACATGACATAAAGTTTCCAAATGACATAAAGTTATGTCATTTATCGTAATTTTGATTTTATATGGTTGATAAATTTTCTAAACAGATTATCAAAATAATCATGTTGGGATTTATTTTTCTATTTTTAATTAAAAATTAAAGAAAACATTATATTAATGGCACAGTATATATTAGCATGTTATTCGTTTCTAATAAATTTGAACAAATATTTAAAAGGCTGACTTTATTATAACCAACAGGAAAGTGTGAGCTTGCCAATTCAGGTACATGAATTCTGTGGGTGAATTGTTAGTGATAATATGTGATTACTGTGGTCAGGTGAAGTTTTTTCTTTTGCTCCTACATATCTGTAACACTATGCCACAATTTATTCTTTTTAATACAATTTTATATACATTATTTTATGTGAAATTGCAAGTGAAATTAAGGAAGTAGAGTATGTATTATACCCATTTGTGTGAGTTATTAGTTGCATTTAACATAAAAGAAGTAGTGAGTAAATATTTGAGATCCAAAAGAATGCAGTATTATAAATGTCAATTTCTTCCAAATTAATTAATTAAAAATGTAGTATTATATGAATCAAATTCCTAAAGAGTTTTTTTTTTTTTGGCACTCCCTGAAGTGATTCCACAGTTTATCTGATAGACTGTGTCATTGAGAATAAAAATTAAATCATAAAATATAAGCGAATAATAATAAGAATATTTATAACAGTATGGTCCTAATGAAAAATAAATATACAGGCGTCCCAAAAGTCACCATACATAGGGAAAATGGGAAATTGTAGCTAAATGTACCTTTATTTACAAAATATTCATTACAAAATTTTATAAAAGTTATCCTTTATATGGAGACAAAAAAGGAGGAAAAATGTTTGGAGGAAAAATTTTGAATTCTTGGTCAGAGAGCTCACATGTCACTGTCTTGCTAGGGTCCGGTACTAGTTTCTTGCTTTGTTTGGGGAGGTCATAGTTCCCTGTTTGATGTTGTTTCTGGTGAATTACATCTATATCTTTGCATCGAAGGATTAAGTTATTTATTCCTGCCTTGTTTTGGTTTTTATTGAATTCTTGGTCAGAGAGCTCACATGTCACTGTCTTTTAGTGAGACGGGATCTCGCACTTGCTCAGGCTGGTCTCAAACTCCTGAACTCAAGTGATCCTCCCACCTCGGGCTTCCAGAGTGCTAGGATTACAGATGTGAGCCACCGCGCCCAGCCAATACCAATGCTTTTAACATTAGCGTTTACACTGCTTCCACTTTTCTACACAGCAACTCTGTGAAGAAGGAATGATAATACTTTTGTAGATAGAGAAATAAGTGGAAACTCAGATTGAGTAACTGAAAAAATAGGACTCGAACTTGGTTATCATATAAGGCCTATCAGCCTAATCAATAGCAATTGATTTTTTATTATCTACCTGAGACTCTTGTTATTTAATTAGACAATGCAGTCCAGACATAGTGGCTCACATCTGTAATCCTAAGCATTCTGGGAGGCCGTGGCAGGAGGATCACTTGAGGTCAGGAGTTCAAGACCAGCCTGAGCAAGAGTGAGACCTTGTCTCTACTAAAAATAGAAAAAATTAGCCGGGTGTGGTGGTGTGCACCTGTAGTTCCAGCTACTTGGGAGGCTGAGGCAGGAAGATTGCTTGAGCCCAGGAGTTTGAGGTTGCTGTGAGCTATGGTGACATCACTGTACTCTACCCAGGATGATAGTGAGACTCTATCTCAAAAAAAAAAAAAAAGAAAAGAAAAAGAAAATGCAGTTTTCTACTACTAATGCTCCCTAATTTAGTTGAGGGTAGTCAACTATATAGTTTATCTGATTATTAGCTTCAACTATAGGTAAAGAAATCCACAAAGGTCACTTGAATTTTCTCCATATGGTTTAGGAAGACATTGCTTATTTGTCAGTCAATTAAGATAACATGTTTTCCTAACATGTATGAGGTAGTATACTAGGAGAATGCTTTCCAACAGCAATGAGTAACTTCCAGGAAAGCTGTTGTATCTGCTTTCCTAACTCCAAAAATTCTGTACAAAGCACTTATAAAATAGTTTCATTAATTATATTAGATTTTAGATTTTTAAATGTAATTTATACTTGAGTGAGAAATTCTAATATTTTCAACCTTTTGAAGTAGTAAGTGAACATGACCACAAACTGTCAGATATGTTAGCCAAACAGCTAATTTCTTTGTAGTAAATATGGTGCTTTGGGCCTGAGAATGCAAAGATGGATGAAACTCAGACACTGACTTAGAAGATCTCTGCCTAGTAAGGGAGATAAGACATGTAGCAAATGATAACAATAGAGAGAAAGAAGTGCTAAAAGTGAATAGGTAAAGATTATATAATAACAACAGCAAGAGCATCTTGTGGACTTTGTACTTATTCTCTTTGCCTAGAACAGTCCTGTCCAAAATAAATATAATGCAAGCCGCAAATGCAAACCACATATATATTTTTAAAGTTTCAAGTAGCATATTTTAAAAAGTAAAAAGAAACATGAAATTAATTTTAATAATATATTTTATTTAACCCAATATATAAAAAATACTAACATTTTATTCAACATGTAATCAACATAAAATTATTAATTATATTTTACTTTTTTGTTACTAAATATTTGAAATCTAATGTATATTTTATTCTTACAGAACATCTCTGTTTGGTCTAGCTCCATGGACTACATGGCTCACGTATGGGACAGATGGAGTCTAGAACATTCTTCCCTCACATATCAGCATAGCTTGTTCCTTCACTTTCTTCAGATCTTTCTCAACTTTATCTCATCAGTGAGGCTTTCCTTCACCATCTCTATAAAATAGCACTTACCTCCTCATGCCCACACACTCTATCACCTTTACCCTGCTGTTATTTTTTTTCCTTACCATCTAATGTAACTTTTTCTGTATTATCACTCTTCCACTACTAAAATGGAAGGTCTGTAAAAGCAAGGATTTTGTTTTGCACACTGTTTGATACCTAGTGCATCTAATGAATGGTATTTGCATGTAGAAGGCTGTTCAGTAAATATTAAATCAGTGAATTTCTTATTCTTCCTGAGTGGATGTTATTTGTTCATTTATCACTCTACATTTTCTTAACATACCTGTTTTAATGACTCCTCTATAAAAATAATTTTTTCTTGTCTGAATTTGTTCTAAAATTGTTGATTTTTGTTGGCTGCTTTTTGAAGATTTCTTTTAGATTTCTCCATATATTTTGGAATTTTGGTTTATAAAGTTATTTTAAGTGAAGTTTTTGTTTATTTTCTCCTTCCCTCTTTCTGTTCCCTTCCATGTCATCTCTCCCTCTCCCCAAGTCACCTTTCACTAACTAGTGGTTTTGTGATCAGCCCCATCTGGATTGTGTTCAGGATAGAGTTCATGGTAGCTCAGGGCTTCTGCCCAGTGTCGATACTGCAGATCCCATCAGCAAGTGAGGAGCAACTTAGTTTAACATTCTAGTTCTGCTTTCTAAGCTTTCTGCTTCTCAGAAGTGTTATCTTCAGGCAGAAGTTAGCAGTATATTTTGTTAGTTTCATTTGGTTTGATTTTGCTTCCTTTGGTAAGTACAGAGCCCCATTCCACTTCCTGGATTCAAGCAATGAGACACATCCCAATGTCATGTGAAGTCCTCAAAAGCAAATTCTTGCCCCTACTGCAGATCTACTCTCCCTCTACTTCCTAGTTTTTGCTTTTACATAATGTACCCAAATACACTGTCATGTTGGAATTTCATACATATAATTTAGCTTCACATATTTTTATTCAGTAAAAATAGAAATGGTTTTTGTAAAGCTAAATGGGCTTCAGATATATTTAGAGAAATAAATATGTCTTTCTTTTATAATTATTTTCCTTCTTAGTTGCCATTGAAGATCCACTAACCTAAACTCTTAGCATAATCTGTAAGTACTGTCGTATTGCTGAGTCACTTAAGGTCAGGCTGGAATAAGGCAAATGGGAGACTTGCCTTGGATGCAAAATTTAAGATGATTTTTAAGAACTCAGTAATCACTGAGATAAGTAATGCTTTAATATGATATTTTGAAAAATCAAAATTAATACCAAAAAATCAGTGATGACCAATATATTCAATTTTTAAATAAAGAATGTGACCCTGTGTTTGCATCACTCACCTCATTTGCCTCACCATGATATCAACCCTACGTAAGTCTGTGAAGCCCATTCAGCTTCTGTGACCATTTTATATTTGTAGTATATTAAAATATGGACCAGTTTGCTTATCATATTTTAGTCTGCTTGTTTTTAGAAGGTAAACTCAAGTATTTAGTATAATAACTTGAGGGAGAAGATTTTATATTTCCATGACTTGACATATCTATCATAAAAGTTTCAAAAGATGAAGGATTTATAAAAGATCAACACTTAAACTGCTCTGGGACCTTTTGTGGAGTTTCATGAAAAATTTCCTGAGTTTTATAGTTTTATAGCATTTAATTCTCAACTCTGATAAAATAATAAACTTAGTTTTTCATAGGAAGAATACACATTTACTTCTGAAGTGCAAGACATGTAAGCAAACTGTCATCCGCCTTGTATCCATGCAGAGCAGCCGTAAAGGAGGCATCGGCCATTGCAGATAAATGAGCAGATAGAAATTTGACACATGGAGTTTAAAGTTCTGTTTCATTTTGTGGAAGAGGAAATGTAAGATGTGTTTCTTAGTTTCTATTCCACTCGAAAAAAGTTAGTGAAGATGATAGAATAATTCTTATAGTCTTTAACTCAAATTTATAATGACTTTTTCTGTGTATCTTTTGAGCCAACAATTTTTTTAGTTTGCTTTCTCTATAAACTTTGCTCTTTCTCTACAAAAGAATCTTTGTATCCTTCAAGGTTTCTTCTTCTGTGTCTTTCTGGAAGTGTAGAATTTAGAGAAATGTTCTCTGTGGGCTAAGTGTATTTTTGTATGAAATGTTACAGAATAAGCTTATACTTGAGCAGAAAATACCATCAGACCATGCATGATTGATTTCCCTTCATTTTAATGGGATTGGTCTAGTTTTAGTAAATTCAAATTTCTCTTTTCTAGAGAGTTTTAAGTTTGAGGCTGTTGTCTACACAGTGCATTATTTTTATAAATGAGAATAAAAAGATGAAGCTTAGTAATTCTTATTAATTTAATCTTCAGATAGAATACCATTTTCCCACTTAAGAGTTCAGGAAAAAAAAATTTATAAACATGTTACCCTCAGTGCACTAGAAAGTATTTTTTAAATTAAAAAGAAAAAAAATCATTCCATACCTTTGCTTCTATTTTAATAATTTGTAAAAGATATCTTTTAAAATCTAGTCTGACAACATCTGACATTTGTGTTCATCATTTCACTGAGGTGGATATTGACAGTGGCAGCTATCAGACTTACTGATAAGGTGTTTTACTATTGATTTCTGCTTGGGACTTGTTAGAAGTGTATTCACAGTTTTTAAACAAGTCGTGATATATAATAATGGTTTGAAACAGTTGCTTTAGGACTTAAATAGGGAGGTAGGTAATTGTTGGTTAAATAAAACATGCTAAAAAATCCCTCTAAAGTCTTTGTAATTTGAGAAAAAAATGTCTAACCTATCCCCCAATCTAAAAATATGGCTAATTTTTTTAAAGTATGATTTTCTGACTACAGAATTTAAAATTTAGTAAGCAAGATGTCAAAAATATACGTGACAGAGAAAGGAGCACTTAGGCACTTTCAGGTAGGGAATACTATATGGATCGTCCATTGAGAAGAATGCTTCTCAGTATTTTTTTTAATTCCTGTTGGAACCACTGCAGTTTTTCTAAGGGGTTCCTTGCCAAAGCTTCGTTAGAATATGAGTGTTTATAATATTTCTTGAAGTAGTTTGTACAAGTTTTTTTCCTTGGGTTTCTTATGAAGAATATGTTTTAAATTTGCCTCCTTGACACTTCCTTATAGCTGCTGTTTTGTATTTGTGCCATGAATGTGGTGTTTCCAAGTGAATTACTTCATGTTTTTGTAGAAAACGGGATGTGGTACTGAAATGAGAATATTCAACCTATTTCATTTCTATTGTGATTTCTTGTTTGCATTAAAAAAATTTTATTTCCATATTAAGTTCAAACAAGAATGTTTGGGCAATAAGTAGAAGAATAGCAACAAAATATAGGGGTATTCTAAAATATTGCTGGAGTAACGGGGTGGGGAGAAGATATCTTCCCCTTCCAGTTAATGCTTCAGTATTCTTATAATCTCCGAAACTGGCATAAATAGGGAAGTTTTTGAGACTTTTCTGAACACATTTTAAGTATTTTTCTATTTTAAGTAGAGGTACAGTGACTCTTACAAGATGTTATTTTGAATTATTATAGAACAGGATGATTGTGCTATTTTTCATAAGTAGAAGACATTATTTATGTTGTATGATGCTTAGTAATACACCTTTGTTGTCAATAAGTTATCTCTAGAATTTTGCAGTTGATTACAGAGTAATGTTTTAAAGAATGTATATTTCTTGATTGGCCTAGAATAGTCAATTAACATTTTAATATGCTTTTATACAACTGAACATTAAATCGTGTTATAATTATTTTTAAACAGGATGGTGAAGTGGATGCTGAAGAACTTCAGAGATGTTTGACGCAGTCTGGAATTAGCGAAACTTATTCTCGTGAGTTTTTTTTTTTTTTTTTTTTTTTTGCCTCTTGTTGAAATTGGAGTAGGAAATTCATTTTCTAACCTTTTTGTCCCCATACTTAAAATATTAAAAGAATTGATCTCAGTTATACATGCACATAGTTTAAAGACTCAAATAATTCTGCAAAACTTGTTATGAAAATAACTGTTCATTGTACATTGCTGTCCCCCAACACAAACCATAGAGGAGGACTTTTTCATCTCTTTTTAGCTGATTCTTTTGAAATTTCCTTCCAAATTTCAAGACAGCATGTTTTTATCTCTATTGATGTTCAGTTTTAATGATTATCAATTGATTTCCTGCTATGGCAGGTGAGGATTTAACTTTCTTTCAACCTTAACCTCACCCCTATCCACGCACTCTACACAGAAACACTTCCCACCCTCCCATCCTTCCAGTGTAGTTACATAGTAGTTTTGGTTAGGTAAATCAGTCTTTGTCTTATTTGTATTATCTAAATGCTGTTCATAGCTGGTCTTGTGATAATGTATGATTACTTTTACTTTTTATTTAACCTTTTGCTTTTCCTGAAATTAATAATTGTCAAGTATTATTTTCTCATCATGCTGGAGCTTTCTGATATGTTCTGTTTTCTGTGCACAGCTGACATACTGGCATTCCTTCACCATCATTCTGGAGCTGTCTTTCCCCTCTCTTGGGTTGAATCTCTCCTTTTGCTCCATCTCTGGTTGTCCTCTTTTTTAAAATTCATTTTCGTATTTTAATGA
Organism: Propithecus perrieri; assembly: GCA_963574695.1. Classification (NCBI taxonomy): domain Eukaryota; kingdom Metazoa; phylum Chordata; class Mammalia; order Primates; family Indriidae; genus Propithecus; species Propithecus perrieri. Next base: position 16,099 of record CAUYRB010044080.1, read on the forward strand.
AATATATCATTCAATTTCTTAATAAAACAGGGCATGGGAGGTAAATTTTTGAGACCTCATGCTGTCTGGAAATGTTTTCATTCTACCTTCACAACTGATTTGGCCTGGTCTAGAATTCTAGGTTACGAATAATTTTTACATGGAATTTTAAAGGGATTGCCCCATTGTTTTTAGCTTTCATCATTGCTTTATCTTTCTGTTTCCTGCCTGTATGTGATTTGTTTTTTGTCTCTGGAAACTTGTGAGATCTTTTTCCTTAGTATTTTGAAATTTCACAGTGAAGTGCCTGGTTGTATTCTGTGGGAAACTCAGTGGGCTCAGTCTGGAAACTTCTTTGCTTTAGTTCTGGGAAATTTTCTTCAGTGATGTTTTCTCTGTTTTCTTTCTCTGGAATGCCTTTTGTTCGACTAAGTTTTTTTCTCTTCTGTCTTTTCTATCTCTTTTTTTCTGTACTTTTTGGGAAATTTCCTTGACTCCATTATATTGGAGCTTTCATTCCCACGATTGTGTTTCTAAAATCCAGGAGCTTCTGTTCCATTTTTATGAATTTGATGTCTCTGCTTATCTCTCTGAGACTATTAATATACATTTTTTAAGTTTTTTTCTTTCTGTATAACGTTAATTTTCTCCAAACTGGTTTTTCTCCCCATTTTGTTTGTTTTGATTGTCTTTCATGTTAGGTGCTTTTCTCGGTTGTCTGATGATCCTTTGTTGCTCATATTTAACTAAAATGCTGATTAGAAGCTCTGAGATCATGGTTAGGTGTTGATCGTAGGGTTCAGAATGTGCTGGTTTGGCTGGGCAGTTTTGTTGTGGAACTCTGGGTGTCAGTATATGTCAATATATTTGGGGATTTCCTTGCAGGCTGATTTTTCAGTTGGTCTTCTGTCTAGAAAGGAAGAGAGATGGACCCCGCGGGTTGTCAAATCTTTTATAAATTGTCATTTAATTGCCTTGTTGTTAGTGGATAACCTTATCTCAACTGTGCCTGGTATCCTACAGTTCACGGACCTCTCCAGAGAGTAAAATTCCAGACTACTGCAGGGGGTGCAGGGGAAAGTAGGTATGGCAGCCACAAACTGAATTAAGGCAGGGAGGGGATTTGGGGCTTTAAATGCTCCTTAAATAGACAGCCAGCCAATCCTTCTGTTTTTATCTCTACTTTTATACCCATTTTCAGAAGTACTGCTAATTCTTAGGCATTTAGAGTCTTTTCCAAGATAACTAGATTGCTTCCTTGCTTTTCTCATTTCAAGTTGAGGAATCCATTTTTATTGGGTCTAGGTTACTTAACTTTTCAACTTGCAAAATTTTGTTCCTTTGTTTTCTCTCTCGTTTTCTATTTCTCTAAAGGTTTATGCCTTAAAAATCAGTTTACTGGTCATTCTAATAGGCTGTGGGGAGGAAGTGAAAATCTGTTAACTTTCTTGAAAAGTGTATCTTGCCACTCATGTCAAAAATATTTCATCTATACATATACAATCCTATTCTAAGATTGAAGATCTGCATATTTGCTGATTCAATTTTTGCCATTTATTATCATCAATTCAGATTCTCCTACCTTATGAAAGTATGCCAAGATAACTTTAAGCAAAACATATTATTTACTTGCTAAAAAGATGAAATACCATTTCAGAAATTTCTCATGTAACCCCCGACCCTGATAGTTTTTTTACAAGGGAGCATTGGGCTCCAATCTTGATGGTTTCACTTATTAATTAGCTTTATAAACTTGGAAAACTATCTTTCTGGGCGTCGGTTTCTTAATTTGCAAAATCGGGACTATCATATGCTTGGAATGTTTTTGTGAAATTATATAACACATACTGCCTGACTCATAGCAAGTACAAACTTAGCCTCCTGAGTAGCTAGGTCTACAGGTGTGCTCCACCATGCCCAGATAATTTTTTAATTTTTTTGTAGAGATAGATCTTTCTTTGTTTCCTAGGCTAGTTTCAAACTCCTAGCTTCAAGTGATCCTCCTGCCTTGGCCTCCCAAAGTGCTAGGATTACAGGCCTGAGCCACCATGCCTAGCCTATAACTGCTTATTTAATTACTTAAATCCCCTCACTAGATGTGAATAGTTTGAAGGCAGTAATTTCTTTTAGTCATTTTTTTTTTTTAACAATGGGTGCTTAACATTCAATAAATATGTGTTGATTGTGGTGATTTGTATATTTTGGGGAGTTTTTAAATGTTCTGTTTTGAAAATACATATTGTCATAATTTCACATAGATAAAATTGGGCAGACTGCAATTTAAATATTGAATATGTTTTACAGCCTTCAGTTTGGAAACCTGCAGAATTATGATTGCCATGTTGGATGTATCCTTGAGTAAAAATAGAAAATACTAAAATATAGAGTAATTGCTGTCTGAATATTAAGCCAGTTAGTTTTAAATGACCATAGAATACTAGAGTATTTGAAAGTACTTTAGGATCCTGTTTGAATTCCAGACTTTCTTATTTTTACACAGAAATCTATTCATATGCTGAGTTTGACTAACTGCAAAGGCATACTTAATTTTTAGTCAATGATTTGGAGTTTTGAGTCAGATCTCTCAGGTATCAAAATTTATTTTTATTAATAAAACTATCAGAGAGATTACACAGGAAAAATGGGGTTTAATGAATTCAAAGAGCTGTGGGCAGCTCTTAGTGCCTGGAAGCAAAACTTCATGACTATTGATCAAGACCGAAGTGGCACAGTAGAGCATCATGAATTGAGTCAAGCCATTGCTGTTATGGGTAAGAATATTAAAATTCTTTAGAATCTATAAAGGTCATCTTTGTTCTTTGATTAGATTAATCTTAGTTGCTTCAAGTTATTAGTAATAAAGGGATATATTTTTTTACCAGCACTTCCCTAGTTTGGCTTCGAGGTTGTCAAAGACCTTAACAAAACTATTTTAGTTACAGTTTTTTCAAAAGATGATCTTTCATACGTGTATACTTTCTGACTTTCCTCTGTTGAGTATATTTAAATTTATTTCTCCAATTGTTAATACTCATCACTTCTATTGTATTTTTTATAACTTGGCAGGATCTCTAATTTGGGAACAAAGCCTTATTTTAATCAGTCACAAGTCTCTATATGACAGTTCAGCTTATCAGCAGTAAAAAAACATATTTTCAGTTTTTCTTTTTTTCTTATATAATACAGAACACATAGTAGGTACCAAAATATCTCACAATGGAAAGTTTGCATTTTAGAATATTTTATTTTATTTAAAATTTTTTTTTTTTTATTTTATTTTTTGAGACAGAGTCTTGCTCTGTTGCCTGGGCTAGAGTGCTGTGGCATCATCCTAGCTCACAACAACCTTAAACTCCCGGGCTCAGGCAATCCTTCTGCCTCAGCCTCCCGAGTAGCTGGGACTACAGGCATGCGCCACCAATGCCCGGCTAATTTTTTCCTATTTTTTAGTAGAGACAGGGTCTCGCTCTTGCTCAGGCTGCTCTCGAACTCCTGAGCTCAAGTGATCCTCTTGCCTCGGCCTCCCAGAGTGCTAGGATTACGCGTGTGAGTCACCGCACCTGGCCCTGCATTTTAGAATATTTTAAAAGAATTTAACTTTATCATTGTGACTCTGATAAGCTGAAGTTCTTGGTGTACTTTCTTTCAAAAAGTGAAAATATACAATGGTGTTTATTTTGCTTACAGTTAATGCACTTTTAAGTAGCTTTCTTAATTGTTTTTACCCTTGTGATTTTAGTTACATTGATTTCTAAACAAAATACATTTGTACAAAAATTAATTTTTTGAAAGTTAAAATCTGAACTCAATGCAAATGGGCTTATCTCAAATTACGATTTAAAGAAGTTAAACGAGTGACCTTTTTTTGTTTTGTTTTATAGACAGTTTAATAGTTAGGAACAGTCTCGTCCATATGAACACGTATAGTTCAGTTATAGAACCTTAATACCTAATGGATTAAACTTGGTCTTTAATTCAGCCTAATGTTGGAAAATTAGTAAAATCTTTTGCAAAGAAGAAAACCTCCAAAGAGAGTTCAAATGGGCAGCTGAATGTAAAAAAGAGGCATTCCAGATTATTCAAATTTAAGATCTTTAGATATATTTACAGATATTCAAATTATTGAAAATACTATGGGACAATCTTAGGAATTTTGTTAATACCACATCTGGAGTATAACTGTCTAATCAGAAGCTCAAAATACATTTGCATATAAATTATATTCGTTTGCATGTTTTAATACTTCTCTCAATTTATACCTTTAATTTGATTTACTTTTAGGAGGTTTCCTGGGTTACAATTATATTATAGCTACATTTAGAATTTTCTCTTACTGCATTTATTTTTATTATTTTCACCTTTGTATGGATTTGTGTTATTTGTCCAAATTTGTGAATCCAGTAATATATAGGCAATAATACTAGGCCAGCTTTCTCCATAGTAAAGTGTACATATCTCATTAAATGCATAGGGCCATCTATAAGGGTACAGCAAATAGAATATATTAATTTATCGTTCTCTTCATTTTAATCTCATTCTACTTAAATTTTAAAATTTATGTATATTTCAAAATGTAAATAATCAAACAGAAAAACACGTATAGAATTTAAAACTAAGTTAAAACATTTATACTCGAAGTGGATGATCGAAAACTTATTACTTATAGAAGTACACAATCAGAAGATGGGACGAGAACAAAGAACCTAGGAAATTAGTGAAATAGTAAGGAGGCTGTGGTTATAATTACAGTGTGTGAAGAAACAGAATATAGGACAAAATGGATAACATTTTTCTATTTCTCCCCCTTTTGAGTAACTGTGTTAATCTTTAAATTTTCTGTAGCTATAAAAGACACTTTCAGGTAATATATTCAGTAGGAAATATAGGATTTGAATGATAGCAAATCACTAAAAATCTTTGCTTTGATATTCTTTAAGAACTATAAAAAAGTTAAAGAATTGAAGTATTGAAGCGTTAAAACTTATGAAATACCTTAGATATTCTTTTACAATCAAAATAGATGATAAATTCATAAGAACATATTTTCTTTTCTTTAGCTTTGACTTTATTATAAAGCTAGAGTTATAATATTTATGTAACACTTAACAGTGTTAAGAATTGAAGGCTTTGATCAGTTTCAATATTAATGTGTTTTGTTTCTAATATATATTTTTGTCAAATATCTTTCAAAAGTTTATTTTACAACTTCATTAATAAGAAAGCAATCTTGCAGTGTTCTTATGATATTTAGTTTTAGAAGTTTTAATTTATCAATCTCTTTTTTTAGGTTATAGATTGAGTCCTCAAACATTAACTGCTATTGTTAAACGTTATAGCAAGAATGGCAGAATCTTCTTTGATGATTATGTTGCTTGCTGTGTAAAGCTTCGAGCATTGACAGGTATTGACCATTTAAAATTGGGTACAGTGTTATGTCGCTATTTTTCTTGAAAAGTGCCTTTCATTTTCTTTAGCAAATTTATAATGTGTTTTTCTTCCCTTTATTCACTATTAAATCTAATTAATTTTAAGGCTTTAAATATTTTGGAATATAAATAGTGAAAAATTATTATATATCAGTTTTGGCATGTTTTCTTCATATCTCAATTACTGGGATATTAAATCACTTAAGATTTAGTTGAATATGAAATTATTCATTTTTTTATACCTGGGGACACCAAATATTTGGAACTATATATTTTAAATTATAATAAAAATAATTTCTTTGTTTAAAGATTTCTTTAGGAGAAGAGACCACTTACAGCAAGGATTTGTGAATTTCATATATGATGATGTGAGTATTCTGCTTCACATTTTGGATATTTAGATGTGTTCTTAGTTATCAAAAAAATTTAAGTGATCTCAGGTACCAATACTGTAAATAATTTATTTTATAGGCCATATTCTTTTTCTGTATTTTTCATCTTAATGCAAATATAAGATTCAGTATTGGTACAAATACCAAACCCATTTGACTTTATATTAAATCTAAATATACTTCTAAATTTTATTACAGGTTTTTTGGCAGTTCATCTTTCAAATCATTTTTAAGAGCCAAAACTATCGGTATTTTAATAAAGAATAGTTTACTTGTGGCACTTTTTTCTGAGAGAGATAGAAAATTTTACTCTATGGTAGATTATAAAGCTGTTCATTTCTCATTTCAAATGGTTGCTATTATAACCTGATTCCAGTTTTTTTTTTTTTGCTTGAAACCATAGGAAACCATAGGAAAGTTATATTTTACATATACTTTAATGTTTCAAGGTTTTTGTTTTGTTTTTGTTATATTTATTGATGAAAGTTCTGTAACTTACGTCAACATTACCCTAAAAGTATGTATTAGCCTGAATTACAAGCCTTGGAAACTCTTAAAGTTTCCCATCTTATGAAAATGCTTTTATGGAATACAATTAATTAAAAATAATTACAAACTATTTGATTGTTGCCGGATGATAATTTTACCTGTGTATTAGTTTCTGCAGGGTGCTATGGCAATTTGAATGTCTAGAAGTCGAAAGCTGAAGAAATACTGTGAATTCTTTTGTTTGGAAGAAATGAACTGGACTATTTTAAATTAAAACTTTTGGAGCTTTTCCATGTTCTTCCTACCTGTTACATCTCTTCCCATTCTATGTGCTTTTACTTTGGCACGTAGTTCAAAGCAATGAAAGAGTTTTGTTTTGTTTTTTTTTAATTTGGGATATTACACCTTTGGAAAAGTTGTTCATTTTACAAATATCTGCATATTGTCATAAAATACTGATATATGATTAATTGATATAAATACTTCTTAGCCTTAATTTTTAACAATATACATTTAGAGGATGTACTTAAAAGATAGATAGATTGCGTAAGAAGCCAAATGATGAAAGCTCAGATCAAACTAATTTATACTTACCTGAAGGTTATAAATTATACTTTTAAATTTTGTTTGTAGTTGTTGGTGTTTGAGGGTCAGCTAGAAGGGAAAGCCTGGATTTTGTGCCATGTTTGCAATATGGTTTGTTCCTTAATCACATAATCAGAGAATAGAAACTTATTGGACTTTGCCTGTGAAGAAGAAAATTATAGGTCCTAAAAATTTATCCTATGTTGAATCTGTAGTGAAATAAGACTACAAGAGGCATTGTTTTTCCTTATTTATTTTTTGTAGTATATATTTTTCTTCAATATGTTTTACTGTCTTTGCTGAAAAAAAATCTTTTAATAAACATAGCTTTTCTGTCTGTACTCTTTCATTGGTGAAGACATAGTTAACTTAAAATGGCATCTTTCACTAAATCTAGATTTTTTTGTAAATGACACATATTTCTAATGAAATGTCAACATTTAAATTCGTTATTTTTACATTGTTTATATGTAATGTCAAGTATTTACAAAGTTAAAAAATTAAGTAATTTTAAGTAATCACGCTACTTAAATGTTCAGAAATTTTACATTTGAATTATTAGACTTCTAGCTGGTGGTTTTGGCATTAGTAAAGCAATAAATATTTTGAGTGAATCTGTGTAATGTGGGGTATCGATCATGGTAGGCAGTACAGCAACATTTCTGAGTGGTATTAATATTACTATGGAAAATGCTAAATCGAATCATCAGGTCCTTAGTATTTAAGATCCCTGGTATAAGATGTTATAATTAATTTAGCTTCTTTCTTGAAAAATACCCCAAGTTTTTCTTACACTTCAACTGAATATCTTCCAGCCTAAAAGTGAATGACACAATTTTAATATGACTAGTGACCAGGTTAATATATGGTTTTTATAAAATCCTATATTTCTTATTGGATAGAGGATAGATGGCAATATCTTGAACAAAACATTTTATAAACTTACAGAATTTTAAATCAGCTTTCACTTTTAAAAATCCTGGAAAGGAAGTAATATATAGTCATTTTAACACTGATAATTTTAAATATTTTGCTGTGAAATTTACTTAGTCAGTTTTATAAGAATATGTGAATAAATAATCCATATAATTTTGTCCTCCGGCTGGTTTTTTTTTTTTTTTCATGAACATATATTTGATAATGTGAGAAGACACTGACTGAGCTGTTTAAAAACCAGAATTCTAATTAGAAGTGTTGTAGGAAAAAGCAAATGCAAACACATTGTGTGTCATTCGTGTGGAATAGTGGTGATAATGTGACTCAGCAACCTGAGATCCTAACATCCAGATTATAGATGGTCAAGCCACTGAACTATTCTGAGGTCAATTATGATAATCTCCCTTACTTGGAGGCTCACAGTTGAGGTAAAACTTTAAAAATTACATATGATATTATTCATACAAGTTTCTGCCACATGACACTTTGTATTAGAACTCTTTCCACACTCCTCTAATTCATTCTTTTTTAACACATTGACTACCACTCTAGAAAAAAATATTTTTTCCTTGGGACCACTGTGTTTTATTATGAAAATAGAATAAAAACTTTGAAAACAAAATGATCCTTTCTAATTCAATGAAAATTTTGTTATTTTTTATTGTTTTCTGTGTGTGACTTATATACTCCCAAGGTAAAGAGACATGTGAGTTATATATACTTTACAAGCCTCCGGGCTCAAAACTAGAATGAGTTAAACACAACTCACATGGCAGTTAATGTGTTGAAGATGTTCCAAGGAGGCTTATGGAGTAGGAGTTTCCATGGCCAAACAAATTTAGCAATTCTCACCCTCCTCAGTGAACTTGATAATGTATGTTAGCATGTGGAAACCCAAGGTTCATAAAATCATGTTTAATTTTATTTGACCTAGTGCTTTCCAAACTTTTTGACCACAGACCCCTTTTTCTAGTAAAACTAACATTCCATGTGGATCCAACTTAATTGTCAAGCAGTTCCTTGGCAGTTTACATTAAATAGACTGTCTTATAAAACTATTAGGCATAGAGAATATTTTGTCGGGATTTTAATATTGAAATGCAATGTTTTTGATGCTTTAGAAATAACTGATATAAACAGATATTTGTTACTAAAGTAAAGATTAAATAGTTTTATGATGCACATGACTGCAATGTGAATATAATGTGGTAGTTTGTATTGGTTAACTCATGCCCCAGTTTTCTTACAATGTAAATTATTTACTGATGTACACTCTTAATGTATAAGTGCTTTTATTTATACAGTAAACATGTTTCCATGTCATTTTGAGAATTTTTTTAATAAACATTCAAATAGCTTGCTGTAAAGTTTTGTATCATACAAAATTTGTTACATACATATTATGAGATGCTTCAGTTCAAATAACAGTGCAGTAATTCACCTATATCTAAAAGACTGTCAAACGATTAAATTTCAGGTATTGCACTTCTATTTTGAGTGGCAGTTTACACATTTTAAATTATGTCAAGGGAAAAGCAATCAATACTGTGGGAATCTTAATTTGGTCCACCTTAAATGTAATTTCAAGGATTGCTCATTTTATCTATTTAACCATGCATCCAGGAAAAAAAAATGTAATCAACTTATATGTTTGTTTCCACAAAAGGCATTTACCCTGGAAGAAAATGGGATTTATTAATTTAGTTTAAAATCTGTGCAATTAAAAAATAACAAAAAAATCAATTTGTGTTTATTTCTTTAAGTAAAATATACAAATCAAGTTCACTTGTAACCTATGGCATTACTAAACTGGATAAACAAATACTATTTGTCAGAAATGTGCTTTTCTTTTTTCTTTTATATTTGACAAACTCATAAATGATATGTTTTCCTCTACTTCTTTATAGCAGTTTTCTGGGAAATTAATAGGAATAAATTTGTAAATTTGTGGTAAATTAAATCTGATAAGTAAAATCCAAGACTTCTTTAAGGTTAGCATATTCTTTCTCTTAAACTTTAAATGCGGCCATGGGTGTTTTATAACTTTGATATTTATATCAAAAGATCCTGATTTTTTGTCTTAGTCATTTACATCATGAATTAAGCACTTTCAAATAAATACATAATGCTAAGGTATCATCTAAGAGTATGTCTAGAGTTTATACATAGTATTAGATGATACCAATAAAAAATATTTAGAACTTCTGTTATTATATTGATGAATGTAGACAGGATTTTAAATGAATGCTGTCCAGGTGATTTGTAGTCTAGAATAGGGTTATAATGTCACATACGTCCATGAATTAAATTGTTCCTGTAATTTAGAATACTGACCATAAGACTACTTTCCAGCAAAGCATTGGGAAACTTGTGAAATATTTCTGTCTGACTCACTATCAGCTCATTATTTGAATGCTGGGAAATCTGTGCTTTTAATCATTTCCTGCCATGTCGCTTTCTAGTTGTTTTTAAAAATATAATTTTTTAGGCATATAAAGAAAGAGTCTTACATACTTAATATTTCTTTTATCCAAGTAGCTTGGTAATATGCAGCTTTATGTATTATTTTGCCAGCATTCAAAACTCAGGTGTGCTTCTCTATATCTGAATATATAGTAACTAGACATTGGCAACACTTCTGCATCACTATGATGTCCTATGCAGTTAGAGAATGAGTAGGGTTTTTGCCTGTGTGCTATTGTGTTTTCTAGTGTACCCCTGCTGTAACATCAGAGCTGGTGGCAATTTGGAAAGCCTACAGTAAGTGAAAATTGGCCTAGATCATCATTTAATAGCTATGTTGAAAGACATATATGCCAGGAATTATTAGTTCTTAATTCTGATACACGGTGGAGGAATTCCAACCTTTTCCCTTCACCATTGGAACGTAAATATGTACGGATACATGCATACAGTCATTTGCATTTTAGTTGACTATATTATTTACATTTTATTTTGCTATGATTACTGAAATTTCAAAGGATAACCTGAACAATGCTAGTATGTTTCAAAAACATGCTAATCAAAGATTCATGGTTTTTTGAAAATTATAGGCCATTTTAAAATGATTTTAGGATTTGCTGAACTTTTAGATGCATATTTAATTTCCTATAGATATCTAAATATAGTATCCTCAAATTTATCTTATGGAAAGAGATAATAATTTATCTAATGGCAAATTTAAAAATATTTAGCCTTTTCATACTTGGATTTTCATTTTCTGATTGGCCTCACTTATAGATATTCATACAATGTTTTCTGTTATCTGTATTTGGTTTGGTTTTTCATTTATCACATAGAGAAATGTTCTCTTGGTTTTTTAAATCTTGAAAAGGAAGACTGGGGAGTCTAAGCCCCTAAACAGACTATAAACAGACCTTAGTTTAGTACATGCCACATTATGATCAACAAATTTTATTTAAAAATTTTCTTTGAAGGTTGTTTGATTTTTTTTTTCTTAAACATAATAGAGAAGCAACAGGGTGGAAATTTAAGAAAGTATGAAACTAAGGCAAAAGAAAGTAGTATCTGGATATTTTCATTCTTAGTTAATAAAAAGAATCAAGCATAATTAATAAAAAAAGTTATTTCGCACATAACTTAAAGCCTGTTTAGCCATCAGAAATTTTAAATAAGCAATAAATGTTTTAGTCAATTACTATTGTGGTCTTGACAGGCAATAATAAATTAACTGTTTTTATGTTTCTTTAATGTTTTTTACCACTCAGTCAGGCTTACTGGTGTCCTGATGGAACTCAGTAAAACTGTAGCACTGTTACAATTATGTGATTTCATGAAATACATCAGCACCACCATGCCTATACCTAGTACTGTACCTAGTAAAATGTTGGAAATAGTTGGCTTCTCTAGTAATAAAGTATCCTAGCTAGCTAATGAGATTTACTTTCTTTTTCCCCAAAATAATTTCTTTTATAAATTCTTGGATTTTTCATGTATAAATAGATCAGAAATTATATGCTTCATTCTTAAATTATGTATATATACTATATTTTCAGTACAACTTGTACACTTCTTTGAGCTACCAAAAATTTGCAACCATTTTTACATGAAATTTACATTTTTCTTATTTACAGTTATCTGTAGGTTATTGCAAAACTAGTTGTGCAAGTAGATTACACTGTCAATACCACATACCAATGTTTGAAGAAAATATTTGCTAAAAAATAAATATTTCTGCACAGAATATTCCAAAAGCATCATGATTTCATGCTACATTATGTGCATAAAGACTAGGAAGTAGTTAGTATGTGTTTTGGTAGATCGTTTCATTTTGTTTAAAGCATTCCAAGGTACTACTTAGCCAGATGTGAGTGAACTGCTTTATATCAGATGACTGACAGTTTCAAGTGATTACACACGTTCTTTTAAAAAATATATTATTCTTTAACTGGCAGACGTTCTGATACAATATATTTTTCCATCAAAATTATAAAATGCAAATTTCAGCTAAAAAGAGGTAATGTCCCTTTAATTGAAATACGCAGTTGCCTAGGAGATAAAAAGCTAGGGATTCCTCAATATTTTTATCTTATTTCTTTAACATTTGGAGGAAGGGTGCCATATCATTTCAATGCTATTATAATTATAATGGCATTTGAGGAGACTATATGGAGGAGTTAATTATAAGATTACTAATCCTTGAATTTTACTCCAAATAAGGATGATGAAAATGGTGTGGAATTTTTTTATATACTCAAACACTTAACATATGTCAGTACAAAAATAATACAGTTTAAATGCTAACAGTTGTGATTATTTTCAATATAAAAATAACATAAAAATATACAACAGGAAGTACAAAGAATATAGGTTAAACATAGTGCTTAGAACCACAGGTGTATTAATTATTTCACATCTTTTAAAATACAAATTAACTAATGGAAGTTACAGATGTCATGACTACGATTTAGGAATTCATCTGATTTTTAACATTAGTTTTTCAAGAATAACCATGTTAATACTGCCACTTCTCATAATAAATAATATTTTCTTGGTAGCATTTCTGTAATAATTCTTCCTATTCTCATTTAAAACTTTGGTTACAATTGGCAGAGCAATGAAATTGGTCAATTGATTGTATGGTTCTGTGTTCTTATCGTTGCATTTCTGTGCATGTTTTATTCTATTCCTGGTAATAACATTAATTTTAAATAACTTGTTATTCATCTCTCTCAACCTTCACTTAATAGTTTATATAAATAAGCCTCGTGGTAATTTCTTTCCATGTTTTCAGTTATTAATAACTCATGTTTTCCTGTGAATTTTCTGTATTTGATATTAAAGCAAATTGTATTTGTACCACAAGAGCATATGATGAATTATTCTAAGCTTGGGCACTGATCAATCGCAATACCTAATACTTTGCACTGAAGACACAATCTTTCAGTTTGTAAAAGTTTAACATCACTTCATTATAAGTTAAATAGAACCACAAGAAAAATAGCTTTGAATGAGAATACTTGGGTGAGAGAGAGGGGGAAGCTATTGCATACCTAGAAAACAACTTCAATGCAAATGTATAATTTTATGGATGTTGGACAAAGGCAATATTTGAGAAATATCAGGATACTATAGCAGAGGAAGCTTCTGTAGCAGTGGCATTCTCCTGTTCCGAGCAACGAGATCTTTGGGAGGTATGTGAAAATCACTTTATAGATTTTTGTTATGAAGTGTTAATGTAGTGAGGGTTGGGTAGAGGAAAGGGCAGTGGTGCTCCTGCACTACCACCGTAACACCACTGTCTTTGTGACGATGCACAAGTCACACAATGATCTTACAGTTTTCCTGCGCTTTATGGTTTACAAAGCAATTCCACATACGCATTTATCTTTCAGAGGATCCTCAACACAGCCCTTCGAGATATGTCAGATGTTGCCTCCATTTTTATAGTTTTGGATATTGGGGCTCACTCAGGGTTTATCCCAAGAGTAAATGGAGAAGAAAGGATTTGAATTTGGGTTTACCGTATTGAATCCTTTGCCATTTCCACCATTCCACACAAAAGCTAAGTCAGACCTCTATAATGTATCTGTGCAATGAGGGAGTGGTCTAGGGGCCTGAACTGAACCACTACAACTGTAAAATTCTATTTTCTGTAAAAATAGAAAGTGAATTTACTTTCAAAATTGTATTTTGTAAATGTACTTTCAAATATCCATTTGGGGATTATATCGCGGATCAAAAGAGGGTCTTCCACAGTCAGCCAGCCTTTATAGAATACATTCAAGTAGTACTGAATTTGACAGATCACGTTTACATACTTGGCATTTCACATCGATTCTGAGGAGATATGTTTGTATAAAGAGATTCATACTCTCACGGCTATCGTTGTGAATAGTATTACTTTAAAGCTACAAACCAAATAGTGCAAAATACAATTAAGAGAGATAAAACAACAGCTACATTTAGGTTTTTCTGAATCAAAAACTTTAGTCTTAGTAACAGCTATTAAGTTGGAGACGTAGCACATTGTGCAAAAGCTAAATTGTGGGAAATCATTTGTCTTCCTGATTGTTTTTAATGTCCCGTTCCTGGATGAGAAACAAAGAATCTAGCATCTTTTGAGCACCTACTGTATACCAGGCACTTTACTATATTTTATCTCATTTCCTCCTCAAGCTTCTGTAAGTCAGGTACCATTATCTCATTTTTACAGATTCAGGAAAAAGAATCTGAGAGAGCTTAACTAATTTCCTCAGGGTCACAAAGCTGTTAATATGGAAGAACTCATCTCATGTTGGGACCCAAGTTGTTCTGACTATAAAACCTATGCTTACTCTTCTATGGTGATTCTCAAATTTTTAGTGTATATAAGGATCATGTGAAGGAGGGCTTGTTAAAAGGTGATGGCTGCGTCCCCACCCCAAAGTTTCTGAGTTAGTAGATCTGGGATGGGGCCCAAGAATATGCATTTCTAACAAGTTCCCAGGTGATGCTAGTACTGTTAGCTTGAGCACTACACTTCAAGGACCACTGTTCTGCATCAGTCTTCCAAATGGCTATTTGAATTCAGAAGATATGGACACATAAAAATATGATTAGAAACCTAGTAACATTTGATTTTTTTGGTAATTTATAAAAATTTTGATTTGTAATGAGAAATCTACTTACATATAGATTTACTTTTGGATTTACCAATGGATAGGAATTTAAAGACTCCACTATATTAAGTTATAAATTAGGCAATGTTGCAATTCATTTCTAATAATTGGTTGATTTACTGAACCCCTTTTTTTAAAAAAATGAAAAACATTCAGAGGAAAGATACTGTTGTTAAATAATAATAATTTTAGAAGTGGTGATGAGACAATAAATTTTATCCTTAGATAATACATGATGGGATTTGGATAAGGACATTGTTTTCCTAGGTATTTTGAAACCATTGCTAAAGGTCAACCTTGAAAAGGACCTTATAAGCAACTCTTATACACACATATTAAACCAGACTCCAAATGCCAATTTGCCCTGACCTAGTTTCCACATCTCCTAACTAGAGGACTAGGAAAGTTCAGCTCTGATGACCAACATATTATAATGGACTTTAGAAATTATGTTGTCCTAGAGCTGCCCTCTGCCTTCCCATGTGTGTTGAATAAGTGATTATTAATTTAAAAACCCTGCAAGAACATTGCTTCAGCATGTTTTATTTCTGGTTTTCTCAACTAATTAAAGAACGTGACTCCCCTACAGGGTAAAATGCTTCTTAAGTTTCAGCTCTTTGCCCAGCAATTAATAACAGCAGGAGATCATCTAATCCAAACAAACTTTAGATTTTAGATGACATTTTATTTAGACCAGGGGACCAGGTAACATTGTTTTTAGGAGGAAAGCAAAAGGTATTATGTTAGTGCTTCTAATTACCTAGAAGGAAAGCATTTGCTACATTGCAATTATGATTGGCTGCAGCAGTTAGACCTGGCCTTCAGCCAGCAGGCTCCCCGGATGGAGGGGCCAGACTGGTTTTGCCACAGCCAGTGGGGAAGGCGATGGTGCATTTAGGCATTAGATCTTTGGCTGAAGCAGGGGGATGAATTTTGTACGGCAAGATAATTGCTTTGGTCATCTATAAGTCAGTTTAACCATTGAGTCTTCTGACATTTATGCCTAACTGCATCTTTATATTGCTCGGGCTCTTTTAAAGCTAATATCCTGTAGGAAGGAACCTTCCTAATCCTGTCCAATTCTCTGAGAATTAAGATTTTAATATCAAGCAATTATTTTGTATCAAGGAATTAAGAAGAAAAAAAGGTTTGTGTTGTGCCAGAATTTATACAAACTGGATGCTCGCATGGCATTCCCTATCTTTTCATTCCTTCATGCTCAGTTTTTATTAAGAAGTATAAATAGAAGCTTTATGTGGAAGGCTGAATTTTATGCATGTCATACCAAATGTTGCAGCTGAGGCATTCACTAATCAAACAATCAGATCTCAATTCCTCACCTGCCAAATCCTCTCTCCCTACAAATCAACAGTCTCTGGTGAATTCATTCTGAATGTTCTTGGAATTTAGGCCGACAATCCTTATGAAATTTGTTGCAGCTGCAAAAAATGTGTCCCAATATGGAAATAAAAATCCCTAAATAGTCCTCTGAATTAGAGTTAGCCATTTATGGGACTCTCTCCCCTGCTAGGCACTCATTAAATGTTCGTTGATTGAGAAAGTGAAAGTATCAGCTCCTACGTTTATATCTGCATAACACTAAATGATTTTGGAAGCTGGTTTTAATTATTACACTTTTGTTGAATTGACTGGTACTTGAGCAGTCATGTTTTGGTTTTTCAAAAATTAAGCAGGAATAAGAACATGTTCATGTTTACAGATTGCCTCCCAGATAGATTATCAATTTATGTGACTACTTAAAAATATATAGGGAGCAAGTTAAGTCACTTTAATCACATCTTAAAGAGTACAATAGTTTTTATAAATTTAAATAAATTGCTTGCATCTGAAGCTGATTAATAAATTAGTTTCAAGGTAAAGGGTAAAGCAATAGATTGTATTTCTATCCTTCAGGATAGAAATTAAATTAACCCATTTAATAATGTGCACAGATAAAATGTTTTTTTTTAAGCTATATGTGAATGTAAGAATTAGTAAAGGATTAAGAAATTTTAAACAAATTTTAAAATTTTTGTTCAGAGGAAAAGATATAATGGATCAATCCACAATAATTTTAAAAGTATAAAAATAAGATTTCCTAACTAAAACTTGACTAATTGAAATCTTAAATTACCTTGTAATTTTTTTCTTCACCCTAATTTTATAAGACATATGTGCCCCTCCCCCCAAAAAACCCAAACCCAACACTTGAAGATGTTTTAATTGGAAGATATATTACATTGTATTCTGGAGTCAATATATATCCATCCAAATTGATACGTAATAGATTTGCACTTAATCTGTGATTAGCAAAATTGTTTGAATAACTAAACAGAATTGAAATTTTATTGCTGGTTTGTGTATTTCCTCTGTAGGCATATTGTTTGTCTACAGCAGGTATTAGGAAACCATAGAACAACATATACTTAATGGAAGCTAGTTTTGCTACGCAAATCCACTGAAACTGCCCGTTTTTTGAAAACTTATGTGTCCACTATTTTGATCAAATTCAGGATTGTTCTAAAACATGAACCAGAAGAAAGCTGTGGAAATCAGTTCAACTTTATCAGTTCTTAAGGAGACCATCCCCCTGCTCTCCCCAGAAAAAAAGCAAAATTAGAGAAACTTTTTTTTAAGCCTTCAAGGAAATGTGCCAGTGGGAAATATTTTAGATGATATGAATGTAATTAGTGACAGAATTTTATATAGAAAGACCTTTTGTTCTCGTTAATGTCAGCCTATATTCATACATTTGGAGATGGCTTCCTATACTGTCTGAGATTTATAAACTCTTAAACTTTTTGGGTTTTTTTCAGTGTGGAGGAAGGAATGTAATTAACTATAAACATCTCGGTAGAGAAGGATATCTGTTCTCAAAAGTGACTAAGTTCTCTTTATCCCTCTGAACTTCCATGAGTTGAGTATCATCTGAATCTGAGTTGCATTCATGAACAGTTTTATCCCTTGGTTTCTTATTTGCTTGGAAGGCATTTTCATAACAAAGTACTGGTTTAGGAAAAACAATAAATAGGAGTCTCCATGCAAGAGAAATTGGAGTTTCCTAACATGCACATGATTTAAAAAATAAAAATAAAAAATAAGGTGCCTTGAGATGCTGGCAGTTTTAACATTTGGAACCAAAAGTTCTTATGTATATTTACATCCTAACTGCTCAATATTACCTTACAAGCTTCAATTTAGGAAAATATACAGTACTTTTGCATATAATGGTACCTTGTGAGCCCCTGAGTCAAGTAGAGAGGATTTAAATACAAAAAGGAAAACAGCCATTAAAAGCACTTACATTGTATGTGGAGTAAATAGTACAAAATGATTATTTCCCAGGAAGACCAGGATCAGAAACATGCCTATGAAGACCCAAGATTCCTACAGTGCTTAGGGATGACTCTGGCAAAGAAGGGTGCCTAATTGGATGAAGGCAAGTTTTTCTTTGCTGAGGGTGAAGCTCTAAAGAGAGATCACTGTCTTGTTTTAAAAGTGAAGTCAAGTTGTCTTCTGAAGCTGTGTTCAGATGCACCCCACTTGAGAGGGATTCTTTGGATTTAAGTTTAGATTTTTCAAGGTCTAGAAATTCAGGACACTGATAGAAAGAGAAGAAAACAGGTTTTTATAATTCATATTGATAGTCATTGAAAATTACACTCATGAAATCTGAATGTGTTTTCTTTCCCCCTTAATCTGTATTTTATTAGTGGTTAGCAAACATTTCCCTCCTACGATGAGTCAAGACATTGGAGATCAATTATCAGATCAGTTATCAGTTTAGATAATCCTAAACAACCATTCCAAGAACTTTTATTTCACCCTGAAGCCAGATTTTTAAAATCAGATTATTATTTCACATTGAGTTTTCCAGATAAGTTTTAATTTAAATTTCAAGATACAACTGGGATGAGAAAATGTGGTCACTTGATGAGTAAGGGGTATAAGGAGGAAAGAAAAGA
Source organism: Propithecus perrieri (assembly GCA_963574695.1). Classification (NCBI taxonomy): domain Eukaryota; kingdom Metazoa; phylum Chordata; class Mammalia; order Primates; family Indriidae; genus Propithecus; species Propithecus perrieri. Next base: position 34,992 of record CAUYRB010044080.1, read on the forward strand.
AAAAAGAAAGGAAACATAATCACCCTTTTCTAGTCAGATAATATTATTTAAATCCACTGAAAACGAAGAACAAAATATTTGGTTTTACATGTTTCCAAGCCATTCAAAACTGGCTAAAGATAAATTAATTTCTACTTTTAAATTTTAGAAAGATCATATTATTTTCCTTCTGGCATATTACCTCCTTTTACTAAGGTATTAGGCTATTAAGTATGACATGTCCGATTTCCTTAAGTACTAAGTTTGATATTGATATCTCTGACATTTCACTTGGACATTTCTTGTTTTATTTTTATCCTGAAGGTACAACCTCATTCTTTCAAAGGCATGGTTTGGCTTGTGATTATCTTTAAATTTTTTTTAGAGCAATTTTTGTGAAACCATGAATGAGTCGAAAATTCATGTTATTTTCAAATATGAGTTCCATTATGGAACCAATGCTGCATAGACAGCTGGAAATATCAAGGAAGTGTTTGGGAAGGATGTGGCTAATGAATGCACAGTACATTGATGGTTTCAGAAGTTCTGTTCTGGTGATTTTAATCTTGAAAATGAGCCATGTGAGTGACCTGAGACCAAGGTGGATAATGATGAACTGAAAGCTGTAGTGGAAGTGAATCCATCTCAACCTATGTGTGAATTAGCAGCAAGAATTGACATTACTATTCCAACAACATTGGACCATTTGTAACAAATGGGCAAGCTAAAGAAGCTCGATAGATGGGTTCCACATGAATTAAGTGTCAGAAGAGAAATCGTCTCAAAGCTTGCCTTTCTTTGCTGTCATGACATAAAGGCGAACAATTTCTACACTGTATTGTTACATGTGATGAAAAATGGATTCTTTTTGACAATCGCAAGCTTCACAATGGCTGGATAAAGATGAAGTGTCAGAACACAGTCCACAGCTGAATATTCATCAAAGAAAGCTACTGGTGTGTGTTTGTTGGTCCAGTGCTGGTATTATCCACTACAGCTTCATGAAACCTGGTCCATCGATTACAGCAGATGTCTGTTGCAACCAATTGGACAAAATGATGAGGATGCTAGTGATTAAGCAGCCGAGATTGGTCAATAGAGACAGGCCAATTCTCTTGCAAGACAATGCTGACCACATGTTGCAGAAACAATGCTGCTGCTGCTGCTGCTGCTGCTGCT
>CAUYRB010044082.1:0-14090 GCA_963574695.1 Propithecus perrieri
GTTCCAAGATTATCTCCTAAAACTCACAGACCCAGGTCACCCAGACAAAACAATATTGGAAATACTCCCAGTGGGCCAGTTCTTGCTTCTCCCCAAGCTGGAATTATTCCGACTGAAGCCGTTGCCATGCCTGTTCCAGCTGCATCTCCTACACCTGCTAGTCCTGCATCTAACAGAGCTGTTACCCCATCTATTGAGGGTATGTAAGAAAGGGCTTCTAGATCCATCATGTCGTTTGTGAAGTTGCGAATTAGAGGTTGACGTTACATTAAAATTTTTTATGTTGTTTTTATTCATAGATAGATATTTTGAATGCACATTTAAAATTCTATGTAAATGAGTTAATTATTTAAGTAATACTACTTAAATACTCAGCTGTTATGAAGATTAACATTCCTGGGTATCACATACCTATATAAATAAAATTATTTGTGTTTCATATGATGTCTGCAAAGGAAAAAGACCTCTGTTTAAATGAAAATATTCCTTTCCAGAAACATAGGAAATCAAAATTATTATTCAATGTTTGCCCATTTTGCTTTTCTAACTTCTAACTGAATTTTTTAAAAAATACTTTTCTAGCTAAAGATTCCAGGCTTCAAGATCAGAGGCAGAATTCTCCTGCAGGGAATAAAGAAAATATTAAGCCCAGTGAAACATCACCTAGCTTCTCAAAAGCTGAAAATAAAGGTTAGCGTTTTAAAGAGTCTTTAGGCGTAACTGTAGAAATAGGAAGGAGTATGGCTAATTTCATGCCCAATACAGAATATTTTTTGTTCAACACTTTTTCTTAGTATTGTGTATATATAAATGCATAGTTTTGACAAATGCCAAAATCCAAAATTAGTATTTGAAATTGTTATTCTTTTGATAGTACATCTTATTATCATTTCCAATATCCCATATTAAAAGAGTCTTAAGTTTAGAAATACTTCTGTATCTGACAGTTCTTAATTTTACAGGTATATCACCAATTGTTTCTGAACATAGAAAACAGATTGATGATTTAAAGAAATTTAAGAACGATTTTAGGGTAAGTATTGTATGGACAAATGAATTAAGATTTAAAAAAATAATAAACATTACTAAGGATTTTCATATCATCAGTTTACAAAAGTGCACTATATATATATACATTCAAACATTGAATCATTTGTAGAAAGCTAACCTTTCTTAAAGTTGTCTTTGCCTGCCCTTTAAGTGGGATAACTGAAATCAGGAGGTTTGGTAACAACAATGTCAGTATCAAATGAAAGAGAGTATAATCCTCATAATTGAAGCTACCATAACATAGTTTATTATTTGATGTTCATTTGATTACTTTGTTCAGTGAAGCTAGATTTTAGTAGGGCAAGACCAAGTCATTAATTATCTGGTGGTGGTGAGTGGAAGATGTACTAGACTCTGGTGTTCTGAGGTAGTTGCAGATTTAGACTTTGTGCACAAATGGATTGTGGTACGAATCTTTCTATAATACATCATTTGTCTCTCAAAATAGGCTTTGCTGAACATCTCTTCTTGACTGTTTCATTTTTTTGCTTATATTTACTATAATAACATAGATATCAAGGTTGAGTTTGAGACCGACTCGAATCTTTGTAAAACTTAGTTTCTTACAGGTGAAAAATCTGATTATCAGCTTTTTTTCCAAAGTAGATGAGTGAGTAAAAGGCAAAAGGCAGGCCACACATGGTGGCATGTGTCTGTAATGCCAACTACCAGAAAGGTGAGTGAGGTGGGAGGATCACTTGAGCGTAGGATCAAGGTTACAGTGAGATATGATTGTGCCGCTGCACTCCAGCCTGGGTGACAGAATGAGACCTTGTCTTTAAAAATAAATAAATAAAAGGGCAAAAGGTATCACTTTCCCAACCAGTGTTTTAATTTTCTAAAATTTAATAATTTCTTTGCTAATAGCTTCATTCTTGACTTGCAGCATTCAAAATATTACATACTATTTAGTACTTTTGCACGTATATATCTGTTCAGCTTCAGTGCTATTAACGGTTACTGGAAATTGTAATTTGTTTAGCAATAGTTACATATAAATGGTACACATAATGATGAATGATCATGTGCCCACTCCCCTGCTGAATAAGTGAAGCGTTCCAGCATAATTAACCTCCTCTTGTGTGCTTACCCCACCTCAACTGCTTCCTCCTCTTCCTTTTCAGAAGGAAGAGTTGCTTTTCTGTTCAATTCTTTATACTTACACTGCATATGAATAGATCCCTAAGCAATAGATAGATTTTGCGTAATCTTAAGTATGCTGTAAATGATGTCATGCTGTAGGTATTCTTGCCCACTCAGTTTTTTCCCTCAGCATTCCTTGTTTTTTTTTTTAAACATTCAGTCCCTCTTAGAATACACTGATATTGAATTTATTACATCATGAAGGAAAAAAATATTTTTACTTTGAAACATATGTGTTAGCACAGTTTTGTAACAGCTTTATTGAGATATAATTCTACCATTTAAAGTGTACAATTCAGTGGCTTAGTATATTCACAGCATTGTGCAACCATCACCACAATCGATTTTAAAACATTGTCCTCACCCCAAAAGAATGCATTCTCCGTTTGCCTCCAACCCTTTCCCTCTGCCCCCAGCCCTAAGCAACCACTAATCTACGGATTAGTCTCTATGGATTTGCCTGTTCTGAACATTTCATATGGATAGCATAATACAATATGTGGCCTTTTACGACTGGCTTCTTTCACTTAGCGTAATGTTTTCAACGTTCATCCATGCTGGAGCATACATCAGTACTTCATTCCTTTTCTTGGCTGAATGAGATTCAGTTATATGGGTAATAACACATTTTGTTTATCCATCAGTTGGTGGTTGTTTGGGTTGTTCCAACCTTTTAACTGTTATGAGTAATGCCACTGTGAACAGTAGTGTACAATATTTCTGTGGTCATGTGTTTTCATTTCTCTTTTGTACCTTCCTGGGAGTAGAATTTCTGGATTGTATGGTAACTTTGTGTTTATCTTTCTGAGGAATTGCCAAGCTGTTTGCCAAGGCAGCTGCACTGTTTTACATTTCCACCAGTAGTGCATAAGGTTCCTGTTTCTCCACATCCTTGTCATCACTTGTTATTATCTGTCTTTTTTGATTATAGTCATCCTTATGGGTGTGGAGTGATAATCTCATCACAGTTTGGGGTTTTTTTGTTTGTTTTTTGAGACAGGGTCTTGCTCTGTCTCCCAGGTTAGAGTGCAGTGGTGTCCTCATAGCTCACTGCAACCTCAAACTCCTGGGCTCGAGTGATCCTCCTGCCTCAGCCTCCTGAGTAGCTGGGAATACAGGCGCATGCCACCACGCCTGGCTAATTTTTCTTTTCTTTTTAGGGACAGGGTCTTGTACTTGCTCAGGCTGGTCTTGAACTCCTGGCCTCAAGTGGTGCTCTGGTCTTGGACTCCCAAAGTGCTAGGATTCTATGGGTTTTATCTTTTCACTGTATTATCCCTTGAAGCACAAACATTTTTAATTTTGATACAGGCAGATTTATCTGATTTAGTTGCTTGTGCTTATTTATAATTCACACATAATAATTACGCATATTTATGGGGTCCAAATTCATTCTTTTGCATATAGGTAGATAATTGTTGTCCCAGCACCATCTGACTATTCTTTACACCACTGAATTTTCTTTACGTGCTTGTCGAAAGTCAATTGACTGCAAGTGTGAAAGTTTATTGCTGTACTCTAAAGTCTCCTCCATTCATTGAAATGTCTTATCCATACACCAGTCCAATACTGTCTTGATTAGAGTTACTGTATTTAAAAGGGATGTACTTTTTGATTTAATAGAAGATATTTTGGCTATCTCATTGGTTCACAACTTTTGTAAACCTTCATTAATACTTGACTTTTAAATTCCAGGTAGGAGCAACATTAAAAATCTATGTCTTTAGAAAAGTTTCTGTTCATTTCCCTTGCCCATTTGTTGATGGGGTGTTTGATTTTTTCTTGTTGATTTTTTTGCTTTATTTTTTGCATATTTTATTGTTTTATGGCTCTACAAGACATTTCACAATTATTTTGTATATTTCCTGCTGCAGTCATAGAATCATTCATTCTGCAAAGTGCCTTGGTTCCTTTAACTGGAAAAAAAAAAAATCTGGTCGCTAACCATACTCAAAGCTACTACAATGTTTTTGCTTTATGGGCCTCTCGATTAACACAGCAAGAAAATATACATGTGTTTACTAACCTATCACTAACCTGTGTAGATAGACACATTTATTAATAGTTCTATGTGTAAATATCTATATCATATAAAGCTAAATATAAATTCATATGGATATGTCCTACTGTAATCTTTTACCACAGAGTTCAGTGTAGCTTATTCTCCTTACTATGTGTATGTAACATTCCACTCCAATAGTGGAAAACCTGGTTCTCAACACATTTCATTCACTTACTTAATCATTCAACTCCATTATACATGTATAGTAATTTCAGAATTAGTAATCCCTACCCTCATGGAAGGGAACATCTTTATCAATGAGAGTACTGTTCTTATATATGATTATTTTTATCTTTAGTCTTACAGACTCCTCTCGTTTTAAAATCTATTTAGGTTAGTGCTTTATTGTGCCATATCCTTTACTGAAGTTGTTTCATACATTTTTAACAAATTTAGATTATTTTATCACATTCTACATTGCATGCTGAGATCCCTCTGGCCTACTAGATGATATTTTTATTAATTTTCATGCTTTAAATCTGCTGTATGTACTGTAAATTTTGAATGTTTAATGCCTTGTATTCACACTTATAGTACTATATAGAAGAGCTTCACCACCCTGAAAATGCCCTGGATTTCACCCATTCAATGTGCCTGGAGGCACTAAACCCTTGACAACCACCGATATTTTTACTATTTCTATGGTTTATCATTTTCCAGAATGTCATATAATTGAAATCATATAGTATGTGGCTCCTTCAAACTGACTCCTTTCACACAGTGATATAAACTTAAGATTCATCAATGTCTTTTTGTCACTTGATTACTAATTTCTTTTTATCACTGAATAACATTCCATTGTATGCTGGCACCAAATTTGCTCATTTATCTACTGAAAGACATTTTAGTTGCTTCCAGTTTGGTTGATTATGAATAAAACTTCTATAAACATTCATAAGCAGGTTTTTGCATGAATATAAGTTTTTAAATCTAGCTAGGAGCATGATTACTGGGTAACATGGGAAGAGTATTTTTAGTTTTAGAAAAAACTGCCAAATTGTCTTGCAAAATGGATATACCATTTTATATTACCAGGCACAAAGAATGAGAGTACTTATTGCTCTGTATTCTCATCAGAAGTTGTTATTGTCAGTTCTTTTTTGGGGGGACCATACTCGTAGGTGTGCAATAGACCCTAATAGTTGCTTTATTTATAATCTACTAATGGAAAATTATATTGAGTATCTTTTCAATACTTATTTCCCATCTGTATATCTTTTTGGTCAAGCCCATTTTGTAACCAGGTTGTTTGTTTTATTATTATTGAATTTTAAGTGTTCTTTGTACATTTTGGCTAGAAGTCTTCTATGAGATATGTATTTTGCAAATTTTTCCTCTCAGTTTGTGGCTTGTCATTTCATTTTCTTAGCAGTGTCTTTCACAAAAAAGTTTTTAATTTTAATAAATCCAAATTATAATTGTTTTTCTTTGATGGATAATGTTTTTGCTGGTATATTTTGAAATGTATCAGTAAGCTCAAGGTCATGTAGATTTTATCATATATTTTCTTTTTGAATATTCATAGTTTTGCTTTTTCATTTAGGTCTAAATCTATTTTGAGTTAATTTTTGTTTAAGATCTAAGGCCTGTATTTAGAATTACTTTTTGGCGTGTAGGTTTCTATTTTTTCCAGCATGATTTCTTGAATACTATATTGTCAACATTGAATTGCCTTTGCTCCTTTGTCAAAATAAAAAAGTTTATCATTTTTCTTTTGCTTCTTTCTAGCCCCTCCATTTTATTTCTTTGATCATGTGTCTGTTCTTTTACGAATACTAGTCTATATTGATTAATATTGGCCTATAGAAAGACTTTAAACTGGTACCATGAATCCTCCAATATTGTACTTCTTCTTTAATATTGTTTTGGGTACTCTAGAGTGATGTAGAATAAGAATGGTGAGAGACAACATTCTTTTTTTTTTTTTTTCCTAGATCTTAGTGGGAAAGGATCTAGTTTTCACACCATTAAGTATGAAGTTTCCTGTGTTTTGGTAGATGTTCTTTATCAAATTGGAGACATTCCCATTTATGTCTGGTTTGCTGAGATTTTTTTTGTCAGAAATGGGCTTTGCTATTTTTTCAAATGCTTTTCTCTGCATTAATTTATAAGATCATGTGAATTTTCTTCTTTGGTTTGTTGATGTGGTACATTACAATGATTGGCTGTTTAAAAGTTTTACTAGTCTTGTATACCTAAAATAAACCCTTCCTATTTATGTTGTATAATTATTTTTATACATTGTTGAATTTGATTTGCTAATATTTGGTTGAAGGTTTTTGTGTTTATATTCATGAGGAATATTAGGTCATTAATTTTCTTTTTTGTAATGACTTTATTTGGTTTTAGTATTGTTAATTGGAAACAAACTGTCAGAACTCCCTTCTAGATTAGCTTTTCCTACTCACTATCTGATTTTTGATATTTACCTAATATTTCTTACTATAATTTTTAAATGGCAATAATAAAATGCACCTTAATGGGTTATAAGGAATACATACGTTCATATATGTAAAACATCTACATAGTGTCTGAAGTAAAGTATATGTTTAATGAGGAATCACTATTATCTCATTTTTCTTGCCTTTCATATGATATAGAAGAATTTGGAGTGTAGGTATGGTAGCTACTATAATTTAACTTGAATATATTTAAATTTTAATATGATGCTAGACTGAGGACTTAAAACTAGTGAAAGATTCTGATCTCAGTTGAAATTACCCTCAAATGTAGAGCACTAAGATTATTAATACTATACGAAACATTAGAACATCTTACACTTTATATATAAACCTGTTTATATACATATATACATATGTATGTATAAACATGTATACATAAACATATACAAACATAAATATGTAAAAACATATATATGTGTTTGTATATAAACCTATGTTTCTTGCAATGAAATTGAAATTCTTGATTGTTCAACATAAATATTAAGGTATTTGATATTTATATATATTGTTGTCTAAATTTTTCAATTATTTTAGAGACCAGGAAATCTTTATAGAAGATGTATCATAAATCATTATTTTATCAAGGGTAATTTCTATAAGGAGATTGCCTTTTCAAAAGCAATATGTTAGGTACTACATGGTAAATTTAAAAGAAATCAATAAATGTGCGTATATGTTATTTAAATCCATTTAAGCCATAAGAAATACAGATATATCAATTTTAAAAGATAAAATATTTTTCTTAAGTTAGAGAAATGCTATATATTATAGTAAATCATAATTAGTTTTCTAAATTTAATAGTTCTCCTGAGGAGTACAGAATTATTACTATTCAGAAACATAATGTGAAATTTGGCTCCATAATCATTTGTTATGTGTAAACAACTTCTACTGTTATCTTAGAAATCCCTTGCTCTGGGGAAATACAAAATGGAAAATAGACTAAAAGATATTTTCTAAGATAAATTGTTGAAGACAAAATTGTTATGACAGAAGACTTATGCACTGAATTTGATTTAGTGTTCTGCGGGGAACTACAAAAGATCTTCTTCCTAAAAGGTAGCTAAGAACTTAGTGTTGGCAACAGAACCAGCCATTTACTTATAAAGACACTAAAAGGTTGGGAAGAAAATGAAAGTTTAATTATAACAACTAAATATTTAAAGATTTGTGATGCTAAAGTATAAAAACGAATTTGACAAAATAAAGAAATAATAATTTAATTATTTTAAGATTAAGATATACATAACTTGGATGGAATTAAATTATCTTTTGAATTATATTACTAAACACTACGAATAGTAGTGCAAGTGAGCAAGTAGACATAACCTACACACACACCACACACACATACATTTATTTATTTATTTAAAACAAAACTTTGTTTCCTGAAGACACCTTTCTCAACTCTTTGCAGAGTCACATAATTAGATAATTTCTTTTTGCTTTAATGTGACCTTGTTTGGAAATTAGATAATTTCTTACATAGAGCCAGTTTCTTCCTATGAGGTTGCTAGAGAGTTCAGTTCCAATATACATTCAATCCTTGGTTTCTCAGCTGAGTCTCCCAGAAAAGATATCAATTAGTTACAAACGTCATGATTATTTTTCTGTGTGGCCATCTGTCCACTTAGAATTTGATTCCAATGAAACACTTATTTCACACAGGCTGGAAAACAGCTGCCAGATGGCAACAAATTATGACCACTATGACCCAACCTAAATTTAAACAATAGGACTAATAATAAAGATTGGTATATTGACATTTATGAATTTTACTTTGGAATGAAGCATGGGGATTATAGGCCTCTGACCAAAGTCAACATTTGAGGTCTCCTCTGTTATATAGTTAGACATGTTCTAATAAACTATGATTATCCCTGTCTTCCCCATACCCATTATTTTAATAACTGTAAAAGACTTTATATTCAAGTGGTGTAAATTATTGATTTTCGGTGTATATAATATTTACTTAATAACTTATCTATTCCATATTTGAAGATATTTGTCTTCTTTTGTCTTCAACTATAGAGCACTAAGATTATGCAAATATTAATACTATAGAAATGATAGCTCATTTTATATTTTGCAAACATACAAAACAATGCATATTAAATTTTGGGAAAAGTAGGATAGAGATTGTTTTTTATATTGTACAGTACAGAATGGGGTTTCAGAGAAGTTAATAAACTTGTTATAAAACATGCATTTGCTAAAATAAGTGCTAGAGCAGGAACATTAACCCAGTTATCACTCCAAACCCAATATACTTTCCAGGAAACCATGGTGTCTCTTTAAGGAAAAAAAAAAAAAAAAAAAAGGTGATTTTTGTTAGCTGCATCCAAGTGGAAATTTTTTCTCCAGGTTCTTGGTGATCACTGGGGGAAAGGAATTTCAGGACACACCACATAGGCCAAGCAAGCAACAGCTCTGTTTTATTGAACATGAAGGTACACTCTCAAAAGAAAGAATGGGCAGTCTCCAGGAAAGCAGCTTCCTGGAGAGGAGAGGAAGTGGTTTTTAGGCTTTTGAGTCTTATTAATTGAAGGCAGGAATAGTCAAGGTTGATGGGTTGGCTTTTATGAAAAATTTGGGTAGTAATTCCTAGAATTGGTTTCCCTCCCATTTTCATATTTATATGGCAGTTTCAGAACTGTCATAGTGATTTTAAGGGCAAAGACATTTTAGAACTGCAATGTAAATTATATTGTAATTAGCCAAAGTTCATATAAGGCCACAGAATTTGCTGACAAACCAATTATCAGTTCTTGCCTGCAGTTGTCAGCTCTCCTAGTTAGCTGCTGCCTGAGAGTTGTTTATTTTAACACCTGTACCCAATCTTCAAGCCTCTGCATCTGGTCTCAGCCCTGTCTCCTAGTCTTCTACCATAACAGTGTGTTACACTTCATTGGAAATTAAGTATTTCCTAACTCAATGGTGATGACGATGACAATTTGTGCTTATTGAGTTATTATTATGTTGAAGGCTTTATTTATCAGAATTTAACTTGATGCTTAAAACATAAGCATGATACAGAACCTCTGTTATTAACATCTACAAATTTCCATGAACCATAAATAGAAAATTAAAGGAAATGCTTCCTTCTACTATCAAAGGGCTTATACACCGTTGCTTTGGAGTCTTTGTTTTATTTAACCTGGGTATAGATAACCTGGTTCATTGTTGCTGTCAACTCTATAATATCTTGATCTACTAGCCACTTATTCTAGCCTTTGCAAAGCTATTTATAAAGGAAAGAAATTACTTCAGCAAGCACATGACCTAACTCAAAGTACAAAAATAAGAAGATAACAAGCTTAACATTTCCTAGTTCATGAGTTTTCTTTCATTTGGCCATGAGCACCAAATATAACAGCAGAAAAATGTGCATTTTCAAGTATGCAATTTATTTACTATGTATAGGAACCCTCTTTGGGTGATATAAAAATTTCTCCTATGCCAATACTTGCTAGAGATTGCAGGTTCATTATATCCCTTTTAACTAATAACGACTAAACTCAAACCTCTCCTTATATTATGACTTGGAATAACTCAAAAGAAACTCCTCTTCCAATGTTAAACAAAAATGATACTCAAGCATCCCCATTGCCCATTTGAAGGTACTATAATTTGTGCAAATGAAAGTGATGACATCATGGTTTTGTCTCAGTCTCACATTCTGTTTCAGTTTATGAAATGATAACTCTAATCTTGGCCTATCTCACTTTTCCAGTGACAAGAATATAAATATCCCAGCAGTCATCATCAAATTCTCAAATTAAATTATGCTCTAGATGTGTCTCCTGAATCACAACCCATTCTATTTGTATTATATAATATGGTAAATTTTTGCTTTTCTAATAAAGTATATTTGTCTTGTAATTAATACAGCCGGATATTTATCTCTTCATGTCCAATCAGTTGACAGAGTTTCTTGCCAATAATACGGGCTTAACTTAGATCAAAAAGTATGTAAAGAGTGCTTACAATACTCCACACATGGAGGGGGAAAACAGTAAGTACATTTTTCAAACTCAGAAAACATGATGTCTATTATGGCAGAAATATTGACAGATATTTTTATAAGTACTTTACTAAGATTGAGGTATATGTGATTAAGCAATGATACAAACAAGCAAGATTTTCAAGGATAAACGAGGCCTGAAATTAGTCACAAAGGATAACTAAGAATTAGCTAGGGAACAGAAATATTTGAGGGGACATGAGGCAGGAAGAAATGCATAATTAGAAACACAGAGGTATCTATCAATAGCATGTGGTATGCTGGGAACAGCAAGAATTGTTCCGTGGGATAGGTAAATGTGAGGAAATAGTAAAGAGATCTTAAGAAAGGTAGTTTTATGAATATCTTGATTGAATATTAAAACTTTAGGGATTCTATAAACACTGGCAAACCATTGCAGAATCTTTAGCAGAGGACATAGAAGATCAAAGTTAGGCTTTAAACTTTCTGACTGCAAGTTCAGATGATGCATTCAAAGGGGGAAAACTGAAGTCAGAAAAAACTGTGTTCTTTCTAACCTAGATCTTGGGTGAGGTAAGTGTTTGAAAGCTTGGAGAGTGAGGCATACCTTGTTCAAATGCTCTGAATATTATGTAATACCAAATATTTATAAGGTTATTTTAAATATGAAAATATGTTTTTTCTTAGAGTGCAATGAGCATCACCCGAAGAATGGACATATTTGAAACTCGGACTTAGGGGGGAGGGGGGGACAAGGGCGACATACGTAACCTAAACATCTGTACCCCCATAATATGCTGAAATAAAAAAAAATATGTTTGTTCTTGCTATTGATGAAAAAAATCTTATTCTTTTAATATCTGTAATTTATGGTTTTTAATGTTATACCCCTTCAGTATTCTTTACTTCTCTTGTATAGTCCCAAATTTAACTGATTTATGCCTTAATTTCCTCTTCTCTTAATGCTATTGTCCTTAAATTTTAAGGTATTTTTTTGAGATCTCCTATCTTAAAATTGCTGGGAACTAGGTTAATTTCCACTCCTTTGCTCCCTTGGAAATAACACAGACATTGAGAAATAGAAAAAAAAAATGCTAACTACAACTTTGCATAACTAAAAGACATTTTTAATCCTAAAGAAAATATATGAAGATAGATTTCCTAAATGTATTAAGTACAGTACAGCAACAGTAGAAGATACCAATGACTACTGATCTCAAATAAAACAAGAGGACAAAATTACCTAAAGTAGGTGGTATATTCTGAAAATAAACAAACAGACAAAAATAAGTCTATCTACCTACCTATTGAGAGAAAGAGAAAAAGAGAGAGAAATAGATTTTTACAGAAATAAGAGATGATGTGATTGTAAAGAAGATTAATGAGGTTGAGCATCTTTTCCTTTACTTAGTTTCTATCATATATCCACTTTGGTGAAGTATTTGTTAAAATTCTTTTATATCTTTTTGGCAGTTTTATTGTTAAATATTTCATATATTCATGCTATTTTAAATGGAATTAAAAATAACTTATGGCTGCTCTTTGGTAGTGTGTATGTATATGTGTGTGTATATGTATGTTCATACATTGTTTTATAGTTATTTGCTTCCAATAACCTTTCTAAATTCATTGATTGGAAATTCTATCACTTTTTTTTTTACCTCAACAATGGTGCTATGTTAAAAAAAAGTGTTCCTCTCTTTTCAAACTGTATTTCTTTTATTACTATTTCTACTGTATGCTTTTAATTTCTTTTTCTTGCCTTAGTGTGCTGGCTGCTGGCTACAACTTCCAGTACAATGTTGAATAGAAGGAGTAAATACAAGTATCTTTTTTTCTTTTTCCTAATCATAGGGGGAAATAGTCTTTCACCATTAAGGATGATGTGCTTATGTACACTTAAAAAAAAAAACTATGTATTCTGCTCTTGGTGGAAAAGTTTTCCATAAATGTCTCTAGGTCAAATTGTTTAATAGAGTTGTTCAATTCTTCAACATCTTTACTAATTTTTGTTTATTTTTTCTGTGAATTATTAAGAGAAGATTATTGTACAATCTACTGTAGATTTGTCTGTTACTCATGAAAGTCTAATAGTTTTTGTTTCGTTTGTTTTATATCTCTGTTATTAGATGCCTAACCATTTAGGATTGCTATATACTTTTAATGTATTAACACTTTTATCATTTAGAGGTAGTATTTTATCATTTAGAGATAGTACATTTTATTAATTAGAGATAGTATAGATTATAATTATTTCTTATCCCCTTTTTGGCATATTTGCCATAATTGTTTTTCTAGAGTGATGGTAGCATTAGAGTTTATTATATACATTTTTCATTTATCAGACTTCCTCTTTAAAGAAATATTGTGCCTTGCCACGTGGCATATAGTATAATACCTACTATAAAATAGTATACTTCTATTTCTCTTCATCCAGCCTTTCTACAATTGTATATTTTACTTATACATAAATAAAAAATACAACTGAATATTATCTTTGTTTATGGATGCAAAAATATACCTAGCTAGAGAGAATAAACAATATTTGATAACACAAAATGTCAATGCTATTTTAACATTAACTGCCATGTGAGTTGTATTTAACTCACACTATTTTTGAGCCTGGGGCCTCATGAAACATAGGTAACTCCCACTTGTCTTTACCTTGGGTGCCGCTTGTTGCACATGGTACACAGGCAACTCACACTGCCATGCTATAGCCCCCGGGGCAAAACCCTGTAGTTGGTTAGTGAAAATCTTACTTGTTAATGTTCTTGTTGTTACAGTTAATATTGACAATTTAATTGCATATAATTCACTCACAGAAAAAAAAATAAAAAATAACAAAGTTCTCATTAAATTAGAAAGAATCATTTTGTTTTCGAAGTTTTTATTCTATTTTTGTAATAAAACACTGTGGTCCCAAGAAAATTGTTTTTGTTTTTGTTTTTTTTTTTTTCCCTAGTGTGGCGGTCAATGTGTTAAATAGATTTTAATATTAGGGAAAAAAATCTTACATATTTACCTTTGTAGTTATCATTTCTGGTACTCTATATTTCTTAGTGCATAATCATATTTCAACTCAGCATTTTCTTTCTCTCTGTAGGATCTACTTTAACATTCTTTGTAGAGTAGATGTGCTGGTTGTCGGGCGGCCATTGCCAATGTGGTCAGTTAGGACAATGTGCTAACCTGAAAGTAACAATCAAGACTTTATTCACTTATTGAGGTTGTCTAAGAAAGAGGCAAAAGACAAAGGGGTTGGTTCCCGAGTGTTCCATTTTTACTAAGAAATGGCACCTGGCAATGGTCCCTTGACATGCAGTCCAAGTGAGAGGAAACATCTCACTGTTGAGGAGCTCTAAACAAAAGGCTTTTCTTATAAGGA